>JAHWFO010095546.1:0-47086 GCA_023313115.1 Rhysida immarginata | reverse complement strand
GGGAAGGGATGAGTGGATGCTCAACGGAACAAGAATGAAAAAACAAAAGTGAACGGCAACAGCAATCAACGTGAGCAGAAGCAGAAATTTAGCTCTGCTAATTTACATGCAACTATGTGGATCAGTGGTTTCCTGTTATCTTTATTATTTATTTATTCAATCAGTGAGTAATACAGTCTAAACCAATTGGAACCAATATGGTTTCAGACCAAAAAAGTTAAGTCCCAATGGGCGATAAACTCATCAACATAACAAATTCAAGTAATCATTTATCACTGCCACCTTCACCTTGCTGAACAGCTGGTTCCATTAGAATTTAATTACCTGATGAGGAAAGTGCACAGGTTCAACTGTCACAAAATTGGAAAGAAATATAAAGGTGTACACAAACTCCAAAAGCTAAGAAATCATAATATTCAACAGGTGGTGGCCTTACAGTATAACAGAGGGACACAGGAGTTCCAACTAGTTTCACCATTTATTCCCGGCTTTGTCAAGGATATATACAGCAAGACAATCGACAATCGAATAGTGAAGTGTACATTTGTTAGGATGGGATGAAAGCAGCGCTTTCACAAAGCTCCTCCAACCAGAATAAACTCCAAATGAAATACACTGAGGTAGTCAAGAAGCCTAACCAATCCAAGCGGTCTTCCATATTATACAAAAAAGAAAATAAGATTGACGATTGCCAGAAACAAAATACAA
The DNA here is from genome assembly GCA_023313115.1 of Rhysida immarginata. Taxonomy (NCBI): domain Eukaryota; kingdom Metazoa; phylum Arthropoda; class Chilopoda; order Scolopendromorpha; family Scolopendridae; genus Rhysida; species Rhysida immarginata. Next base: position 46,378 of record JAHWFO010095546.1, on the reverse strand, counting down.
ACGAAATAAAAAACACAAGGAGAAAGAAAATTATCACATCTTCCAGTAGTCCGGGAAAGAGACGTTGCTAATATATTCAAAATTGACGTCAAGAACGTGCCTCGGTTTACAATACTATGTATGCCTGTTCATATTCAACGAGTTCTTAAGTATTCCATTCACAAGTTTATTGTCGTGAGTCTTCATCTTCTGTTTCATAATCAAAAGGAGAGCCTGTATAAACTTTCCGATATGGGCCATGTTTAAATCCATGTGGATGGATTGGTTTTCCACCGTCCTTCTGTCCAGCTGAGCAATGGTCATCAGGGTAACATTCTGGAATGATTGTAGTTCACTCCATCTGGTTTTACAGATAGTCGCCCACGCAGGCATGCCATAGAGCAGTATGGTCCGGATAATCGATTTGTACAGAAGTAGCTTGTTGTCAATGCTGAGGGCGCTGTTGCGACCCATGAGAGCTATGATACTGTACTTATCACTCTTCGCTTTGTTCAGAGCATAGGACATATGCTGGTTCCATGAGAATCTTGAGTAAATGATAACTCCCAGATACTTGTAGTTGTCCACCCAGTCCAGTTTCTTATTGAACAGAACAAGAGAATCTGGGGGACGCTTGAGCTTCCTATTGAGGTACAAAGCCTTGCACTTTCCGACGTTAAGGTTCAACTTCCAGCAGTTAAACCAGTCTTCGAACTGCTTCAAGGCGCACTGCAGCCGAGTGATAACGTGATCCGGCTGGTGTGCCCATGTCATAATGGCAGTATCATCCGCATAAAAATACAGATTACAATTATCGCGTTTCGGGCAATCATGTACAAAGTAATTAAATAGCACAGGCCCGAGGACAGAACCCTGAGGGACACCGGCCTTTACAACACGGGGCGTGGAAAGATTTTCTCCAACTTTGGCTTGATAGGATCTGAAAGGATTTCACCAACAAAATCAAATCGGCAGGGAACCCGTCTCTGATCATTTTGTAGACAAGGTCCTCATGCCACACTTGGTCAAAAGCTTTACTGACATCGAGAAATACCACCCCACAGTACCTGGATAGGTTCAGGGGGGTGCTCAGGTCAAACAAGCCTCCATATCTGCATCGGACAAGAGTGGGCAGCACGATAGCCAAACTGCTCTTCCCGAAAAAGGTCATTTGCTAGACAGTGGTCAAAGAATCTGACGAGAATCGTTTTCTCCAACACTTTGGACATCGTGGGTAGCAGGCTAATAGGTCGGTAACTCGCCGGAATTGCAGGATTTTGCCCCTGCTTGGGGATACTCAACAAAATAGATTGCTTCCAAGCCACAGGGAAGTAAGAAAATTTCCAGCAGACGTTAATGATATTATTGACATAGTCAATAAAGTTTTTCGGGAAATTTATAAGGGCGTTATTACTCACCTTGTCTCTTCCTGGAGCCTTCTTTTTCAGTTTACTTATGATGGTGGCGACCTCTCCAGCCTCGATGCTGTTCTTCGTTAAATGCTGTGGGACTTCATCAAAGTAAACAATACTTTCTTCCACACGCTGAGACATGATTTGGCTCTCGGGCTTATCGTTGGTAGGAGTAACAAACTGCATTTCCAGTGAATCTGCAATGACTTGGGCCTTGTCCTGATCAGTTTGCACATAGTCACCTTGTGGTGTACGGAGTGGAGGAACCGTAACATTCTTCTTCTTCTGTAATGCTCTGACCATACTCCAAATGGAATTGTCGCGAGCCGACAAGCTTTTGAGTTTTTCATTCCATCTAGCGTCGCGAAGCACTTTTATCTCCTCTTGAACTCTTCGTACTAACCTGTTGTATTTGGTTTTGAGCCAAGGTTCACGATAGCGTTGCCATAGTCTATGGGTCCTGTTTCTTTCAGAAATTAGGCGTTGGATTCCAGGAGTGAGTTGGATTCGATGAGGTTTATTCTCTGATGGATACTTACTAGCTTCTATGGCACTGTTAATACATCTGGTGATGTCATCAACAAGTTGACCGATGTCCTCTGTACAGTAAGCAACGTCGTGATTGTAGCCATAGACCTTAAGATTATCTTTGTAGAGCTTCCAGTCTTGATGATGTACGAGTTCCTCTCGGAAATTTATGTCAACATTGTCAAAGTTCAACGCCACAGGCTTGTGGTCAGAAGTAAGGTCATCAATGGTGAAGATATTGTACGGTTTGAAGAAACCCTTCAAGAGCGAGATGTCTAAAACGTCACTACTAGGGGAGTGGTCGCAGTAGTAGGTGTCCTCCACAGGTCCAGCAGCGATGATATCATCTCTACTTTGTATGTACCTATAGAGAATCATGCCGTTGTAGTTCTGGAGTTCCAGCTTGGATGTTTGGCATTTAGGTCACCAGCTAGGACGACTGGAGTGTCACCACTGAAGAGTTTATCAAGCTCGCAAATGTCAAGATAATGTTTAGGTGAATTGTAGAGCGCCACGAACTTCACTTCACCACAGGAGACGTCATTGATAATGATGGAGGCCGATTCCATACCTGCATAAGACTTGGATACTAATTATTGGTGTTGAATTCCCTTCTTAATGATGATCGCAGCGCCCCCAGACGCAGATCTTGCAGCATTTGAAGCCATTCGATCCTTACGGTACGCACAATAGCCAGGTAGCTTGAAGCCATTCGATCCTTACGTTACACACAATAGGTTGGCTTGGTTTGTGGTGAGTTTCACAGAGTAAAGCAACTTCGATTGCTTGCTTTATCAGAAAGTTGTGAAACTCGATACGCGTTCGGGGAATGCCCCTAGCGTTCCATATCACGCACCGAAGTTCACCTTTGTTGATTACAGTATAACGTTGTGCAGCCATACTAAAATTAGTTGGTCGTAAGGAGCCCACTCAACTGTGGGTAACTTTTGCCAAGATTAGAAAACAGATGAAAGATACGTCCTAATTGTTTATACATACCTGGTAGGTCGTTGATGTTGAGGCCTTTATCTTCCGTCTTAGACACAGCGGCAGCACAGGAATTGCCTGCTGTCACTTTAGAACTAGACATCCTTTGAACCTGGGGGTATTTTGGACATTTCGTGTAGCTTGATGTGTGCTGTCCACCACATCTGATGCACTTTGGGGGGGTCTTGTCCTTTGATCTTGGGGCAATCTCTTGACTGGTGCCCCTCAGCACATTTATTACAACGAGGATCTTCCGTGCAGCCCATGGATACGTGTCCGAAGCGCAGGCAGTTGTAACACTATAGTAGCTTCTTGTTCCCTCGAAAGGCCCCCACTTAAACTGCCAGCGGCCCAATACGTGTTATGTTTTTCAATGACTGGTTGTGTTCGGTGTTCGGGAGTACAATCAAAACCATCGGCATATCAATGGATTCTTTGGCTTTCCTCAATCGAATTACTTTTTCCGGGAAGTAGTTGGCTCTTTTTAGGTCTTCTTGGAAGTCATCGAGGTCATACGTAATATCCACATTACGAATACGTATTTCAAGACCTTTTCCGACTTCAGTTGATGATGCTGAATTTTTAAAATATCAGACTTAATTCCAGGAACTAATCTGTTGTGTGTTTCTTCATCTTCACATTTAATATTGACGGTTTCAGCTCTGCCCGTATGAACGGCGATCTTTTCGACTGGAACATGCTTCTCGAGCTCAGTTAAAATCGTCTTAAACGGGACGCCATGAGTCCGCACGATAATTGGCGATACATACCTCTTCGTGATCCTATGGTCTTTATGAGCCGAGCGACCTTGTACATTCTTCGGATTCCTCATATTAGTCGCGCTGACGACTTCTTCGTTTACTCTGGAGACGGTCTTTGGGTTATCGAACCTCGTGCCTTTTCTGAATTTTTTATTTTCAACACCAATCCAGGGACTGCTATCCACTTCTTCATCGGTTCCATCAGAGTGACTTCTCTTATAGCCACCGTTTGTCGAGCAGTCACTATTTTCAATTATATCCATAGACTCTAAACTTTTAGCACAGGCAATATTTTTAAAAACATTACTTACCTTGCTGTTATTAACAGGTGTATCTTCTTTGGAGTTACCTGCCTTCGGAGTCCCGGAACATTTCCCAAAGGCTTCCTTCAGTTCGCTTATCTTTTCAATGATATCTCTACGAGAGTCCTTGATTTCCTTGTTGATACCTTCGAACTTCTCTTCAAAAATTTTATGTAGGTATTCGACTTATTCTTCCAGTGCCCTATACTTAGCATTTATTCATCCCGGAGAGCTTCTAACATTCCGTTGAACACTAGGTCAAAAGCAGCAAACCTAGCATCCAATCAGGCAACCCGGTAGGCCTTTTCGCAGGACACAGTTTTACCATCTGCCACTAGCAATGGCACTTTAGCTGACTCCAACTGGTTAATTTGGACGAAGCCATCATAATCCTAAAATATAATTGTATAGAACCAGGGGGGGAGTAACCTCGTAGCTAGGTGTGTGCTAAAGAAGCCGTCCTAAGAAGGACGCACCTAGCTTTAAGGAAAAAAGAAAACAAGTCAGGTTTGCGAGACAGTTAATTCTACGCCAGGGACCCACTCGTGAATGATTAGAATAATAATAGATGATATGAAAAGTCCTTAGCTAGGTTTACGAGGAAATTAATCCCAACGCCAGGGACCCAGAAGGATAATGAGCGTCTTGATGTACTGGTTTACGGGAATATTAATTCCAATGCCAGGGACCAGCACATAAGACGTAACAGAAGGTGAATATCGTCCTGAAAAGGACGGACCGTGGAATGAGAGTAATGAAATGATACCTGAAAAGAGAGTAGAGATGATACCTTGAAGAGCTAGTCCTGTGTCCTGTCCTTGTCCTGTCCTCATACTGATATCATACCAGTGATATCATATACAGCAAGACAATCGACAATCGAACAGCGTAGTGTATCGGTATTTGTGTGGAACTTGAAGCATAGCTTCCATAATCTCACCCTTCATAATCATATTCCAAGGGAAATACACTGAACTAGAAAAGAAGCCTGATGTACCCACAAAGGTCATTCAAAGTATGAAAGAAAATTGCCTCCTCTTGGTGGAGGAAAATTTGATTGACGATTGTCTGAACTAGGAGTATATTACATAGTAAGCCACAGAAAAAACGAAAGAATTTATGAAACCCAGGAATCTGGGAAGATGACATTATCAATGTCATCAAAATTGACATCAAGGATATGTCTTGGATTACGATGCCTTTTTTCTATGTAGTGAATATTTTAGAATGCCAGAGACTAGATCATTATCATGATTGCCATAATAGGCAGCACGGTTTTCATGAGCTCTTGAACATATTTCCCGACATGGGTCCTATCGAAATCATTATGAATGGAGTAATTGCGAGCAATTCTCCTATCTAATTGTGCAATAGTCCTTAGGGTAATGTTCTGGAAAGTTTGGAGTTCCTTCCATCTTGTCTTGCAAATCGTAGCCCAGACGGGCAAGCCATATAACAAGATGACACGAACAATTATTTTGTATAACAGTAGTTTATCAACACTGAGGGCACTGTTACGACCCGACAGAGCAATTAAGCCAAACTTTGCTTTTTTGGCCTTGTTCATCGCATAAGTTACATGCATATTCCATGATACTTTTGAATCAATAACAACGCCAAGGTATCTATATTTATCAACCCATTCCAAGTATTTGCCATATAACTTTAAGATTTCTCTTTTTCTTCTTAGTGATAAACATTGCTTTGCATTTGTCAACATTCAGTTTTAATCGCCACTTGGTAAACCAGATTTCACATTCTTTAAGGGCTTTCTGCAAACGTGATACAACTACACTAGGCTGGCGTGCCCATGTCAGTATAGCAGCATCATCCGCATAGATATATAGCTTGCAGTAAGAGATTTCAGGGAAGTCACGTATATAGCAATTGAACAGAACTGGCCCCAGCACTGATCCTTGTGGGACACCGCCATTTATCTCACAGGTATCAGATAATTCATCTCCAACTCTGGCCTGAAAAGACCTGTTGGACAGAAACGAGTGAACTAGACTAATTAAATCATGTGGGAAACCATCAGTTATCATTTTAAAAATAAAGGCCTTCATGCCAGACCTGATCAAATGCTTTATGAACATCTAAGAAGATGACGCCGCAATACATCGAAAGATTAAGGGGAGTGTTAACATCCGCTATAAGTCTCCCAACTTGGAGCTGGCAAGAATGTTCCGCCCGAAAACTAAATTGTTCTGCACGGATGAGATTATTGGTTGTGCAGAAATCTAAGAAACTTGTGAGAATTGTTCTCTCCAAGACTTTGGATATAGAAGACAGCAAACTGATGGGCCTGTAGCTTACAGGTTTTGCAGGATTTAGGGATACTTAGGAAAACAGACTGTTTCCATGTATCCGGAAAGTAACAGTTATCCCAACAGTCGTTTATAATTTTAGTGATATCACTAATTACATTTTGCGGTAAGTTTTTTAAGGCATTGTTATTAATAGTGTCTTTACCTGGTGCCTTCTTTTTCTTGAATCTCAAGCAATTTTGAATTTCAGCTATCTGTATTTTATGTTTGACCACATGATGGCTATTGTTATAATACATTATTATGCTGCTTTCTACTATTTTGGATATTTCTAGTCCTTCTGGACGATAATCCTTTGGAGTCACAAATTGTTGTTTAAGTGAATCAGCAATAAGCTTGCAAGCCTTTATATATAGAACAGAGGTACAAATTATGCAAATACATGAACCAATAGGATACAAAAGAATTAAAGAGGAAATAATTGCCAATAGGATAAATAGAATAAACACAGATTTTCGAATTATAATGGCCAATAGAATAAAAAGAATGTAAACGCTAATTTCATAAATTATACAAAAAGAAAATATACAAAGGGATGGTGCGCGTTTACGCGGACCGAAAAGAGAACTATCCGGTTTACAGAAAATAAAATAAAACGGGCAAGAAATTCTATTGGCCGTTATAATTCGAAAATCTGTGTTTATTATATTTATCCTATTGGCAATTATTTCCTCTTTAATTCTTTTGTATCCTATTGGTTCATGTATTTGCATAGTTTGTACCTCTGTTCTGTATATAGAGGCTTGCATGCCTCTTGCTCTATATATATCATCATCCTCATATAATATCATCAGGACGGAACCTAGGCTGAGGACAATCAGGACGATCAAAACGGACTAGCTCTTCAAGGTATCACTCTATTCTCTTTTCAGGTATCATTTCATTATTCTCATTTCACGGTGCGCCCTTTTCAGGGCGATATTCACCTTCTGTTACGTCTTATGTGCTGGTCCCTGGCGTTGGAATTAATATTCCCGTAAACCAGTACATCAAGACGCTCATTATCCTTCTGGGTCCCTGGCGTTGGGATTAATTTCCTCGCAAACCTAACTAAGGACATTTTCTCATATCATCTATTATTATTCTAATCATTCACGAGCGGGTCCCTGGCGTAGAATTAATTTTCTCGCAAACCTGACTTGTTCTTTTTTCCTAGAGCTAGGTGCGTCCTTTTTAGGACGGCTTCTTAGCACACACCTAGCTGCGAGGTTACTCCCCCCCCCTGGTTTTATACATTTATATATGATGGCTTCGTCCAAATTAACCAATTTGAAGTCGGCTAAAGAGCATTTACTAGTGGCGGATGGTAAATCTGTGTCCTGCGAAAAGGCCTACAGGGATGCCTGCTTGGATGCTAGGTTTGCTGCATTTGACCTAGTGTTCAACGAAATGTTAGAAGCCCTCCGGGATGAAATAAACGCTAAGTATAGTGCACTGGAGGAAAAAGTCGAATCCCTACACAAAAGTTTTGAGGAGAAGTTCGAAGGTATCAATAAGGAAAATAAGGACTCTCGTAGAGATGTTATTGACAAGATAAGCGTACTTAAGGAAGCCTTTGGGAAATGCTCTGGGACTCCGAAGGCAAGAAACTCCACGGAAGATAATCCAGTTGATAACAGCAAGGTAAGTGATGTCTTAAAAACTATTTCCTCTTCTAATAGTATGGAGTCTACGGATATTATAGAAAATAGTGACTCTTCGTCAAACGGTGACTGTAAGAGAAGTCACTCTGATGGAACTGATGAAGAAGTGGGCGACAGTCCCTGGATTGGTGTCACTAATAAAAAATTAAGAAAAGGCACGAGGATCGATAACCTAAAGACCGTCTCCAGAGTAAACGAAGAAGTCGTCAGCGCGTCTAGAATGAGGAATCTGAAGAATGGACAAGGTCGCTCGGCTAATGAAGACCATAGAATCACGAAGAGGTATGTACCGCCGATTATCGTGCGGACTCATGGCGTCCCGTTTAAGATGATTTTAACTGAGCTCGAGAAGCATGTTCCAGTGGAAAAGATCACCGTTCATCCGGGCAGAGCTGAAACCGTCAAAGTTAAATGTGAAGACGAAGAAACGCACAACAGGTTAGTCTCTGGAATTAAGTCTAATAATATCTTAAAAATTCAGCATCATCAACTGAAGTCGGAGAAAGTCTTGAAATACGTGATACGTTATGTGGATATTACGTATGACCTCGATGACTTCCAAGAAGACCTAAAAAGAGCCAATTACTAACCGGAAAAATTAATTCGCTTGAGTAAAGCCAAAGGATCCATTGATATGCCGATGGTTTTGGTTCTGCTCCCGAACTCCGAACACAACCAGTCATTGAAAAACATAATACGTATTGGGCCGCTTGCAGTAACAGTGGAGGTGTTTCGAGGGAACAATAAGCCACTACAGTGCTACAACTGCCTGCGCTTCGGACACGTATCCATGGGCTGCACGGAAGATCCTCGTTGTAATAAATGTGCTGAGGGGCACCAGTCAAGAGATTGCCCCAGGATCAAAGGACAAGACCCCCCAAAGTGCATCAAATGTGGTGGACAGCACACTTCAAGTTACACGAAATGTCCAAAATACCCCCAGGTTCAAAGGATGTCTAGTTCTAAAGTGACAGTAGGCAAATCCTATGCTGCTGCTGTGTCTACGCCGGAAGATAAAGGCCTCAACATCAACGACCTACCAGGTATGTACAAGCAATTAGGACGTATCTTTCATCTGTTTTCTAATCTAGGCAAAAGTTACCCACAGTTGAGTGGGCTCCTTACGACCAACTAATTTTAATATGGCTGCACAACGTTATACTGTAATCAACAAAGGTGAACTTCGGTGCGTGATATGGAACGCTAGGGGCATTCCCCGAAAGCGTATCGAGTTTCACAATTTTCTGTTAAAGCAAGACATCGACGTTGCTTTCCTTGTGAAACTGATCTCAAACCAATCCAAGACTTCAAGCTACCTGGCTATTGTGTGTACCGTAAGGATCGAATGGCTTCAAATGCTGCAAGATGTGCTTCTGGGGGCGCTGCGATCATTATTAAGAAGGGAATTCAACACCAAGAATTAGTCTCAAGTCTTATGCAGGTATGGAATCGGCCTCCATCATTATCAATGACGTCTCCTGTGGTGAAGTGAAGTTCGTCTTGCTCTACAATTCACCTAAACATTATCTTGACATTAGTGAGCTTGATGAACTCTTCAGTGGTGACACTCCAGTCGTCCTAGCTGGTGACGTAAATGCCAAACACCCAAGCTGGAACTCCAGAACGCAGAATTACAACGGCATGATTCTGTATAGGTACATACAAGGTAGAGATGATATCATCGCTGCTGGACCTGTGGAGGACACCTACTACTGCGACCACTCCCCTAGTAGTGACGTTTTGGACATCTCGCTCTTGAAGGGTTTCTTCAAACCGTACAATATCTTCACGATTGATGACCTTTCTTCTGACCACAAGCCTGTGGCGTTGGACTTTGACAATGTCGACATAAATTTCCGAGAGGAACTGATACATCATCAAGACTGGAAGCTCTACAAAGATATTCTTAAGGAATAGGGCTGCCATCCCGACGTTGCTTACTGTACAGAGGACATCAATCAACGTGTTGAAGACATCACCAGATGTATTAACAGTGACATAGAAGCTAGTAAGTATCCATCAGAGAATAAACCTCCTCATCGAATCCAACTCACTCCTGGAATCCAACGCCTAATTTCTGAAAGAAACAGGACTCGTAGATTATGGCAACGCTATCGTGAACCTTGGCTTAAAACCAAGTATAACAGGCTAGTGCGAAGAGTCCAAGAGGATATAAAAGAGCTTCGCGACGCTAGATGGAATGAAAAACTCAAAAGCTTGTCGGCTCGCGACAATTCCATTTGGAGTATGGTCAGAGCTTTACAGAAGAGGAAGAATGATACGCTTCCTCCACTACGTACTCCACAAGGTGACTATGTCCAAACTGATCAGGATGTCCAAACTGATCAGGACAAGGCCCAAGTCATTGCAGATTCACTGGAAATGCAGTTTGTTACTCTTACCAACGATAAGCCCGAGAGCCAAATCATGTCTTAGCGTGTGGAAGAAGGTATTGTCAACTTTGATGGAGTCCCGCAGCATTTAACGAAGTACAACATCGAGGCTGGAGAGATCGCCAACATCATAAGTAAACTGAAAAAGAAGGCGCCAGGAAAAGACAAGGTGAGTAATAACGCCCTTATGAATCTCCCTAGAACTTTATTGACTTTCTCACCAATATCATTAGCGACTGTTGGAAATTTTCTTATTTCCCTGTGGCTTGGAAGAAATCTATTGTGTTGAGTATCCCCAAGCAGGGGCAAAATCCTGCAATTCCGGCGAGTTACCGACCTATTAGCCTGCTACCCACGATGTCCAAGGTGTTGGAGAGAACGATCCTCGTCAGATTCCAAGATCACTGTCTAGCAAATGACCTTTTTCGGGAAGAGCAGTTTGGCTTTCGTGCTGCCCACTCTTGTCCGATGCACATATGGAGGCTCGTTGAAGACCTGAGCACTCCCCTGAACCTACCCAGGTACTGTGGGGTGGTATTTCTCGATGTCAGTAAAGCTTTTGACCAAGTGTGGCATGAGGGCCTTGTCTACAAAATGATCAGAGACTGGTTCCCTGCCGATTTGATTTTGATGGTGAAATCCTTTCTTGACGGCAGATCCTATCAAGCCAAAGTTGGAGAAGATCTTTCCACACCCCGTGTTGTAAAGGCCGGTGTCCCTCAGGGTTCTGTCCTCGGGCCTGTGCTATTTAATTACTTTGTACATGATTTCCCGAAACCCGATAATTGTAATCTGTATTTTTATGCGGATGACACTGCCATTATGACATGGGCACACCAGTCGGCTCACGTTATCACTCGGCTGCAGAGCGCCTTAAAGCAGTTCGAAGACTGGTTTAACTGATGGAAGTTGAACCTTAACGTCGGAAAGTGCAAGGGTTTGTACCTCAATAGGAAGCTCAAGCATCCCCCAGATTCTCTTGTTCTGTTCAATAAGAAACTGGACTGGGTGGACAACTACAAGTATCTGGGAGTTATCATTGACTCAAGACTCTCATGGAATCAGCATATGTCCTATGCTCTGAACAAAGCGAAGATGGCTAAGTACAGTATCATAGCTCTCATGGGTCGCAACAGCGCCCTCAGCATTGACAACAAGCTACTTCTGTACAAATCGATTATCCGGACCATACTCCTCTATGGCATATTTGCGTGGGCGACTATCTGTAAAACCAGATGGAGTGAACTACAGTCATTCCAGAATGTTACCCTGAGGACCATTGCCCAGCTAGACAGAAGGACGGTGAAAAACCAATCCATCCACTTGGATTTAAACATGGCCCATATAGGAAAGTTTATACAGGATCTCGTTTTGATTATGATACAGATGATGAAGACTCACGACAATAAGCTTGTGAAAGGGATATTGAAGAACTCAATGAATACGAAGTATCGTAAACCGAGGTACGTTCTTGACATCAATTTTGAAGATATTAGCAACGTCTCTTTCCCAGACTACTGGGAGATGTGATGATCTTTTTTCTCCTTGTATTTTTTTTTATTTCGTTTGTTTTTTGTTTCTGACAATCGTCAATCTTAATTTCTTTTTTGTATAATTTGGAAGACCGCTTGGGTTGGTTAGGCTTCTTGACTATCTCAGTGTATTTCATTTGGAGTTTATTCTGGTTGGATGAGCTTTGTGAAAGCGCTGCTTTCGTCCCATCCTAAGAAATGTACACTTCACTGTTCGATTGTCGCTTGTCTTGCTGTATATATCCTTGACAAAGCCGGGAATAAATGGCGAAACTAGTTGGAACTCCTGATGTCCCTCTGTTATACTGTAAGGCCACCACCTGTTTAATCAATAGGAACAGTATTAGATTCCACCCTTCTACCGATAATGTTAAAAGCAACGAGCAGAAGAAGGACAACCAGGTAATCATTGTAATTAACAAATCACAAGCAACCTTCTCTCAGGAAGAATTAGACTGTTTGGAAAAAGGCTTCAAATTCGCACAAGAAAATATTAAACAAGACCTGTTAGACTCAGTTTCGGCATCCCGGACTGGCAGACTTTATAGTGGCATCCCGGATTGGACGCAAGTAAGGACTCCAAACTAAAAATTCGATTACAAAACCAATTAACTGCGAATGCTCTCAACTACAAGCAAACTAGAAACCACCATAAGTTAGGATCCATCTCCAGACAGCTGAATGAAAAAGATATCTTTTACCTTAAAGATGATAAATCAAACCATATTGTAATAGTAGATAAATCCAGGTACTTTCAAGAAATCCAGAACATGCTAGACGAAGGACCGTACTTAGAACTAGCAAGTAACCCGGTAAATAATCTGGTCATAAAAGTCAAGAACTGCATCAAACAATGCAAATACATGTTCAAAGACCGAAAACCTAGTGAGTTGATACCTACAAACCCGATGGCGCCCCCCCCCCCCCCCCACAGTGAATGCCTTATCATCTGACCACCTCCCTGTTGCTTTAAATTTCGAGGAGATAAATATCGATCTGAGGGTTAATCTTCGTTACAAGCAGGACTGGAAATTTTTTAGGGAACTTTTAAAAGATAGTAGCATTCCATATCAGGATTCAGACATCGACGAAAATGTCAAAAATGACAAAAACCATTCTCATGGCTTCCGAAGCTAGTGCTTCTCCAGTTGATTACAAACGGCCAGACCATCTTGAGCTTCCTCCCCGCATCAGGCAGACTATTCAGGAAAAAATACTTACTGAAGACCGTGGCAACGTACCAGGCTCCCGCATTTCAAGACGAAATACAACAGGCTATCGCGGAAAGTCAGCGAGCAGATCCAGGACTTACGGAATCAAAGGTGGAATGACAAGATCAAGAGTCTGTCCGTCCAAGACAATTCTCTTTGGAATACTGTCAGGGCCCTTAAAAGCAACAGGGCCATTGAACTACCTCCTCTACTTACAATATCATTGGCACCTCTGAGATTTTGAACACCATTAAGCACCTGAAAAACAAAAAAGCAGCCGGTATCGACACCATCACCAACAGTGCTCTGAAGAATTTACCTCTTAATGCTGTTTGCATTATCACCAGGATCATGAATGACTGCTGGCTAAACGGTCACTTCCCTAACGCCTGGAAGGAATCAATCATCCTCACTATTCCCAAGCCGGGACTTGATCCTGCTCTTCCCATCAGCTACAGGCCCATTAGCTTACTGCCAGTGCTCTCCAAGGTCTTTGAGCGAACTATTCTCAAGAGGTTCAACGACTTCTGCGAGGCAAAACAAAATAAAATTTTAACAATGCATAGAATTCCTGTTAGAATTGTTAATTCTTAGAACTTAAAATTTTCTTGAAAATCTTTAAAAATGAGCTGTAACTGGAGGTAACGGAGAGTTACCAGACTACTGAGAAAGAGTGGAAAGGCGACAGAGGAACCAGTCCCTTAGCTGGCTATTGTAATGGTTTTGCCAGCGCACTGCTGCAACTGAGCAAGTGGTGAGTGTGTCAACAGAAGAAATGGCGACTGCTAAACCAGATAAAGTGATGAATATCCAATTTTTACTTCAAGACATCAAGAGCAGAGTGCAATTGCAATAACAGATTACCTAGTAGTGGATATCAGAGCACAGAGAAACAAGAAGAGTTGTCGAAGTTATTGCTGCCATATATTTCCAAATCAACGTCGGGGAAATATTGTTGCCATGGAAATTGATGTAGTGATGAAGCAAGAATATTTTTAAGATGGTGGAATGATAGAATGTTGTGTTGTTTCGGCAATAGAATATAAAATTTTTAACAATGAGCAGGAAATGAGTATAATAGCGGATATAGATAGGGCAATCTCTCACGAGGAGCAAAAAGCTACACGTGATTCCCTTCATCTCCCTAACGAAAGTTTAAACGATTTGTATGTTCAGAGCGCTTGAACAGTGCAGAAACTTCCAGACACAACGGCAGATTCCCCTTCTGCTTCTAGTGGGTTGGTATATATGGAGGTGACTGTTTACGATAACAAAGCATACATGAACTGGACTCTTCAAATCAACAAGCACGCGGTATTGTGCTCTTTAATAACCGTTCGAAGGATAGGTGTTAATAAATATCTATTAAAATGTCACCGAAGAAAAGAACTAGTATTGGTGAGAGAAGACAAGAAGTTATCTGGGCGTTGGAAACCTCTGAACAACGAGAGCTTTGTCTACAGCAGAAAATTATAGAATTACTGAAAACCAATTTTGAGTTATTACTTAACTTCTTGAGATTGTTCTGTTTACCTACAACTGTAATTATCCCGTGCAACGGCGGGTGCCTCTGCTAATTCTTTAAAAGAGAATCTATTTTTAGGCGTAGATTTTTTAATGGTTTCTATCAAATTTGAAGATCTGACTATTGGACCCATGGTGTAAGATTATCACCGTGATATGATCGAAGTGATTCGATTCATGGAGATAACCGATACATTAGAATGAAAAAAGATAACATTCATTACGAGCATAGATATTAAGCCGTGCATAAGGCGTTTAAAGCAAAGATTTTGAACAGTATTGAGCGTCTCTAGAATATTAAGGAATAGAATAATATAGAGAATAGAATATCGCTTTCCTATAACGAACTTGCCATCCTTCTTGGCCTACGCTTTAAGTTTCCTCAACTAAATTTTTTTTTCTTCACACAAATCGTCTTAAATTTGTGATTCAAGAAAGATATGTTGAAACAAACCACTACACGTAAACGCCTACTACAATTTTACAAAATTGATCATGGAAAACTTTTATTTCAAAATGCCTTTCTCGAATCACGAATTTTTAAGTCTATATAAGTCGATTTCAGTGAAGAAAAAAATATTTTAGTTGAGGAAACTAAAGCGCAGGGCGAGAAGCATGGCAAGTTTGTTATAGGGAATAGAATATCGCATCCGGGAAATCAGAAATGAGTGTGGGTGAATCTTGCATGAATCTAAAACCTCTCAGCAAATAAGAGTGGATCTCAGAAAAACTCAAGGTGAATCTGTTGATATTCAGGAGAATCTTTCGTCAGTGGTGGATCGTGGTGAATCACACAAAAGATGAATCCCATACACATTTTTTTCGATTGCAGTACCCCTCGGGTGAAACAGATAGCATAGCCAACATAATAGGGATAGCCTGCCCATTCGTAGTTTTTTTATGTTCGCCGTCCCACGCGTGGCCTTCGAGTTATTAGGCCTCCGCATCGCCTCTCATTTCAATGCTTTCCTGCGTGCCAGTGGAAGTTCAACTTTTTAACGCTAGAGGGGGGTCATCAGGGCTAAAACATAAAGCTCTGGATAGGGAAAGTAAAGACAAGTTGAGCGTCTGCTAGTTTTGGCGGCCATTTTGGACCCACTTCCCTTGCTTTGGCTAAGCCCACAGTTACATTTTTTGCCGTCATTTAAGAGGAAAATGCAATTCATCGACAAATTTAGGTTATTGTGATTAAACCTTTTACTAATTAGTACTGAGTCAATTTCAAAAATTAATTAAAAAAATTAATAAATAAATTATTCAAAAACTGAATTAGCTGAAGTAAACATTCGTCTCATTACTTTGAAATGAAAATAGGGATTTTTTGTTAATAAAATGGATATTGAATATTTAACATTTTAATATAAAACTTGGTTTATTCATATCTAAGTGAAAACAAAACTTATTTTACATTTTTTACAGCATTTCGCATCCCAACACTCTTGCTTCCACATTTTCCAGAAGTTTTTTGGGCCCCAATACTTACATTATACTTGCGCAAGAACAATCGAGAAGTATGGAAAGAGCGAATTAATTTTTTTTTCACATCACAACATTCAGGAAAAATTATTCTGTTCGAAACATTAACTGTCCATTTAGTTAAATCGATCACATTTACGATGGATTTCATCATCTTCTTTTGCTCGAAATTGTTTTTCAGTAATTTCTAGGACTCGTACATTTTTTGATATGTAATTCAGAGGCTCCTTGTCAAAATTATATTCCTTAGCATAACTTTTTATTTCCGTCAGCCTGTCATGTTCGTTTTTGCTAACGCTTTCTACTAAGGAAGATCTGCATAGGTCACAGAGTGTGCATTTCCTTTTTAGTGAATTAACAACGCTTCTTCCAAAGTAAAACAGCGAGTTGAGTTCTTCTGAACAAAATTGCTCCATATTTTCAGCATCTTCAGAGGGATCTTCATTAGCAGTGTTTGTTCATTGTCTGAAGCAAATTCACTTTCCTCTGTTCCATTCTCCGCCGCCACTTGTGTTCTGTGGCTAAATATTGATGGTATAGCGTTGGGCTTTATACTTTATTCCATCCTTCCTGTTCTGCTCAAACTGGTCTTCTGTGAAGCGTTAACAGAAATTTTGTGGTTTAATAACACCATTATACGATATTGTTACAGCGAAGCAAACCTCGCTGTAACAAAAATAAGCCTTGTTGTCAACAGAGGGCGCCACCGGAGAAGGAGGAGAAGGAGAAGGCGGGATATTCAAAGAAGAAAAATGAAGGAGCGCCGTTAAAAACGAGGAGAGCGGAAGGCGACGGGACACGTGGTCTGGCGAGGAAAAAGACGAGGAGTTGGCGAACGAGAGGAGACCCGTGTGAAGATTGGAATGGAGTTGGCTTACGAAGAAGAGCTGCATATCGTGATAACCGAAGTAATGGGACTTCGAAAACGTTGAACGCCGAGAAGGCCAAGGCAGCAAGGAACGTAAATGCATTCGTTCACGGCGAAAGGAAGCCAATAAAGGAGTATGCCCGACCATGTCGACATAGCCTAACAGAGAGGATGCTAAATGAACGACAGGAGATTCCGCATCAGCCTGCAGTGGGACTTCCTCTAAATTGTTTGACGAGACTTGAGCTGAAATTCTGGAAGGAACAGTGCGCCATATCCAGAGATTCACGAATGCTGGTGTTACGACATGAGCGTTGGACAGGAGCCTTCCCGCGAGGACTAAACGCCTTCGTGGAAGATGGGGTCGGCTACCTGCGCATTAACAATTAATGAAGTATAGAAGAATCTCGTGAGTACTGTATTGTTTATTAGTTTGCAGCGGTAGTGCTACGCCGCACACTTTAAATTCTTCCGTACGAACGGAAATGTTTATTTATAGATATTAGCCGCCATATTGTAAATTTCAAGGCAGTATTTAATTAACTCTTGTTCAAGGGGCGTTACAGAAACTATTAAGACTTACCCTGCTAATTAAAACTGAATTAAATGCAAGAGTGAAGCCGCATGCATTTGTAAGACTTTGTGTTGTGCGTTTTATGTATGTAAATTAAAGAAGAGTTAAAGTCGTTCCGACTCCCGTACAGGGATTAGTGCCACGAAATATTATTTCATTAAAATTGTCCTAATTCGTGCTCGGAAATAAGTGCCGCATGGCTTATTCTTATTATATCAGTCTATAAGATTATCTAAGTATAATAGTTTAGTTATAACGCATTTCAGTATTGCGGATAGTTTTATTTTCCATGAACTGCCGAACTCTTTAATCTAATTACGAACGTTGAGTGTATTTCTGCTACTTGCAGTTGTTTCGTAAAATGTATTCATGTTCTGTATCAATGTGAAAATTATCAAGGTTGTATGTAAAATCCAAAACAGGATATCTTTTAGTTAAATACGAATTATGGACCTAAAGAAGTAATCCTTTGTGATTCAAGTACAGAAATTTGACTAGATTTTCTTTTTGTGCTAATTAGCATAATTTATGTTAATAAGTTGTTGTGTTGCCATTTTATCACCTAAACATATTACCCAAAGTGAGGCAACTATGTTATGAGTTACGATTTATTTTTGCTTGTGTTGTTTTAAAAGTAAAACCCACTTTGAAATTAATTGATGTAATGTGAAATCTTTTATGTTAAGATTTTTATTTTGATAATTCAGACAAGCCAGTTCGAAAACTCTTTGATTTTATAATTGTGCATCTTTTGATATTTTCTTATTATTTTGTTGGATTTTTATTAAAATATTCAAGTGTGGTTGGTTCTCTGACTAAATTGTAGGTCTGTTTGATTTACTCTGCATACGTTAGCTATTTTCCACTGCGTGCTTAATTGGAACGTGACAGATATAGTATAATTGGGGCTTTTGTCTTACGGGATATTGCCCTACACGTTATTAATAAGTGTATAATACATAAACTTTTGTATCGTATTATTTGGGATTTGAGAGAAAAAACACTTCGTATTAAAAAACTGTATTTATGTAGAAATCGCTTTCACGAAGACGGCACCAGAAGAATAAACGAATACAGCGGGATATCGGGACCGACAGCGTAAATAACTTGGAGAGTTTGTCCTACACGTTATGAATTAAGCTTGAGATCATGTATATATTAAATAAAATATTCACGAATTTATTTATTCATTTGTATATTTCGGAAAATAAACTCCGTTATCGAAATCTCTCTACATGAACGTGTGCACTTGTTGGAAATTACTTTTTTTTTTACAGTATTATGCAACAACCATGCTTGGTTGTTTATGTTCAATTGAAGAAATCAGAATTCGCAGTGCTTTCATAACCGCATCACTAAGAAAACTTTTTTCTAACTGTTTTATCTTTTAAATAAAAATCTCAAATAAAATAACTTTCTTTGAATGAATTTCATAATTTTGTATCGTATTATTTGCGATTTGAGAGGAAAACACTTCGAAACACTTCGTATTAAAAGACTGTATTTACATAGAAATAGCGTTCACGAAGACGGGACCAAGGAGAATAATACAGGGCCGTAGCCAGGACGTTATCTTGTGGGGTGGGGTCAATTTCCAAAAATTCCACTGGGTCGGAGCTTTTTCCATATTTGGGAGGCGGACCTTTTTCCATAATGGGTTGGTCGTCTCGTCGACCCCCCTCGACCCCCCCCCCCCCCCGGCTACGGGCCTGTAATACGAGATACAAAATTATGAATAAAGCGGGATATCATATTACCGGCAGTGTAAATGACAGGATTCTACTGTTTCTACTGTATTTTACTTTGATTTTTGAGAATATAATGTAGATTTTACGTACAATAATAGAACTCATTACTTATTTCACATAATCGACAGTCGGCATTTGGATTCTAGTTTTTTCGTCCAATTCGATGCAGCCATATTTTTAAACGCTCTTCATTTCCTTTACCGAATGGTAGACGGAAAAGTTTGCTACCGTTTTCTTGTCTCTTATTACAATTTCGGAATGGAAAACAACGCAACATTGAACAGTCCTTACACAAACACCTTTGTTTACCAAAATGGCGGATTTGAACATGTGACAAGCTCTAGACCAATCAGCGCGTGAGTTTGGCGACAAATTGACAGGGAAAAGAATGTCGTTACTTTCCCTATCCAGAGCTTTACTAAAACAAGGATGATTTCAAGCTAAATCTATGGAAGCTACAGACGTTGATAAATTTATTAATTTGTATTTTGCTTTATCACTGAATGTATATATTTGTACTTTTTATTATTTGTATTCTCTCGTTAAGCTATTTCGTTGTCTTTGAAGTGGTATTAGCAAGAGCACATAAGGTCCTTATGTGCTCTTGGTGTTAGTGTAAATAGTCTTTGTTTTCAGAGGCTGTGTGTTATTAAATTACTCATTAGTAAGTAATCAAGATTGTAATAAAATTACCATTGTTTTGAAATAATTGAAATCCTATTGAAATCCTAGCACGGACGATCTCGTTCATTTTGATAAATGCAGATCGGTTTCTATTAAGATTCGATTCAAAAGAAAAACCAACAACACTAAGCAGTGACTTATTTTAATTAAAACGTGCGAGCGTCAAAGTTTGAAAAACGTTAAAAATATGTTGGAATAATTTCGTTTCTTCAGTACAATGAAAACAAGACCACAATAATTTGATGTCATTTGCTCCTGATGTAAACTTATACAATAAACCGCTGTACATATATGTAAATGAATAAAGGAAATTCCGTTAAGTAATGAATAAAGTGATAATGTTCGTTATCCTACAAGGAAAACCTACCATTAAGTACAGGATGGGATGGATGAAGGTAGGTTATTCTTCACAAATTTATAACGATTTTATTCCACTTTCAATTTGAGCATATCATGAGAATTTCTCTATAAAATCATTTCCATGAAAGGTAGTTTTCTTTATAAGACCTAATTTTGTCGTGAGAATCAAAATTTTTGGCGATAAAATCGGATAAATTAGCATAAGGATGAGGTAGAAAGTAGTTGTTTATCCCTGAAGAGCGACAACTAGCGGTCAAAAATTGAAAATGCCTCTGCACGGAGTTTCAGGCCCGATGCGGAGGCCTAATATCTCGAAAGCCACGGTCCCACGTCACGTTTTGCATCATTCTGCCGAGTAGTGGCGCTCGTAGTACGCCACAGATAGAGTCCCTGTAAGTAAAACAGTTTTACTTACAAGAACTCTAGCCGACAATCAATCGACAATCGAACAGCGCAGGGAAGAAAACAAAACGAGCGGTCCGGAAGCCATGCTTCCACTGCCATACTCATCCAGTAATATAGCCAAAAGAAATACGCTGAACTAGGAAAGAAGCCAGATGAACCTGGTTAAGTCATTCACAGGATACGGAGGAGTCCTTTCCTAACAGGACGATAAAGTTGATTGTTGATTGACGATAGGACGAGGAAGAGCTAGGTGATCCAGTAGGGTGAGAAGATGGCCTTTTGGATGTCATCGAAGTTGACGTCCAGTATGTGACGAGGCCTGCGATGTCTAAGGAGGCTTCTAAAGGTGAGCGGATGCTCAAGAATACCCGCAACCAGAGGATTGGGATGGTCCTTCATCTTCGGAAGAAGCTTCTTCAGCGACTCTTTGACGTGGTTTCCAATGGTAGGTATACCGAAATCTTCAGCAATGGAAGTATTAGTTGCTATTCTCCTGTCGAGTTGGGCAATGGTCCTAAGGGTGACGTTTTGGAATGTTTGTAGGTCCTTCCATCTGGATTTGCAGGTTGTAGCCCAGGCAGGCATACCGTACAGAAGAATGGTTCGGATTACCATTTTATATAGCAACAGCTTGCTGTCCACTCCAAGCGAACTGTTTCGTCCCAGAAGGGCAACCAGACTAAACTTCGCCTTCTTGGCCTTGTTGATAGCATAAGAGAGATGGTCGCCCCAATTCAGCTTGGCATCTATTACAACTCCGAGGTATTTATAGTTCTTTACCCACTCGAGCTCCTTGCCAAATAGGAAGATTGACTTCGGGGGTTTTCTAAGTTTTTTGGTAACGAACATGGCTTTGCATTTATCTACGTTCAGGTTTAACCTCCACTTAGCAAACCATTTCTCACACAGATGCACAGCATTTTGTAACCGAGATATGACATGAGTGGGATTTCGGGCACAAGTCATGATGGACACATCGTCAGCAAATAGGTATAATTCGCACTTTGTAAATGCTGGGAAGTCGTGAATGAAGAAGTTGAACAACGCAGGGCCGAGGACAGAGCCTTGGGGAACACCAGCCTTGATGTCACAAGGGTTAGACATGGAGCAGCCAACCTTGACACGAAAAGTCCTGTTTGACAGAAAGGAACTAATCAAAGCGATCAGCTCGTCAGGAAAGCCATAAGTAATCATCTTATATCTCAGGCCGTTATGCCAGACCTGATCAAAAGCCTTCCGTACATCTAGAAAGATAAGACCACCGTATTTGGCACAATTAAAGGGAGTGTTTAGATCAGCAACAAGCCTCCAAAGCTGTAGTTGGCAAGAGTGACCCGGGCGAAACCCGAATTGCTCCTCGCGAACAAGATTATTGGCCACGCAGAAAGCATTAAACCTCCTTAGAATAACACGTTCAAGGACTTTTGACATCGTAGGTAGTAAGCTTATGGGCCTGTAGCTGACAGCGAGGGCAGGGTTCAGACCAGGCTTCGGTATCGTAACGATGACTGATTCCTTCCACTTGTCAGGGAAGTATCCATTTCTCCAGCAGTCATTTATGACCCTGGTAATAATCGAGACGGCACTAGGAGGCAAGTTCTTAAGGGCACTGTTTGTGATAGAATCCAAACCTGCTGCTTTCCTGCTTTTTAGATGCTTTATGATGTCGGAGATTTCATTTGTGCTAATAATTTCCTCATGCGTAGGAACACTCTGGGATGGTTCATAGGAGATACACACCCCGTTGACAAGTTGAGTATTTGAGCGACTATCGGGGTTTTCTTCACAAGGTGTGGTAAACTGCTTTTCCAGGGAGTCGGCGATCAGTTGAGCTTTATCACGATCACTGGTGACAACATCACCACCTGTAGTAAGCAGTGGTGGCAAGTTGATGGGTCCGTTTCCTTTTAAGGCCCTTACAGTACCCCAGAGCGAGTTGTCCTGGACTGACAAGGATTTAAGTTTTTCGTTCCACCTCTGACTTCGTAGAGCTTTAACCTCATTCCTGGACCTTCCGAGAAAGCCTGTTATACTTTGTCTTGTGAAAGGGTAGTCGCTTACGCTGCCATAATCTTCTATAGGTATTCCTTTCAAGAATAAGCCGTCTGATGTAGGGAGGAAGGTCGAGATGTTCAGGACGCTTTCGATCAGCAGTGGAGGCACTGGAACAACTAGCCTCATGGATAACACTAGTGATAGAACTAATATTTGTGTTGATGTCATCGTTGGCAATTACCTCTTTGTATGGGATGCTTTTTTCGCGAAGAATATCTCTGAAGAGTTTCCAGTCCTGCTTGGAGCGAAGCCCAATCTTCATATCGATGTTCAAACCCTCAAAGATAAGCATCACTGGTCGATGGTCAGAGGATAAGTCATCTACTGTAAATATATTATAGGGCTTGAAGAACCCTTTAAGAACAACGATGTCCAGCACGTCATTGACAGGTGAGTGGTCGCAGTAGTAGGTGTCTTCAAGGGGACCAGCAACAAAGGTGTTAATTTCGTTCAATGTATATCCATGTAAGATATTGCCATTTTGATTGGGGCATTTAGAGTTCCATGCATGATGCTTAGCATTTAAGTCGCCCGCCATTACAACCGGAATGGGTCCGGACAGCAGATCGTCGAGTTCGCATGGACTAAGCTTGTGCTTAGGCGAATTATATAATGAGACGAACTTAATTTCGCCTGCGTTAGCATCACTTATAATAACGGAAACGGCTTCCATACCTGTATAGTCGGGAGTGATGGTCTCACGATGATCAATGCCGTCCTTGACAATGATTGCTGCTCCACCAAACGCATGACTAGCATTATTACCCAGAGGCCTATCCTTGCGATAGACATGATAGCCGGGCAATTTGAACGCTTGAGATGATTTCAGGTGTGTCTCGCACACGAAAGCGATGTCGACTTTCCAGTTTATAAGGAAATTGTACAACTCGATGCGTTTGCGAGCAATCCCCCTTGCATTCCATATATTACAGCGAAGTTTCCCTTGATTTATGGTCCTATATGGGTGTCTATCCATGATTATTAATTAGATTTTGAGATGCAACCTGTGGCACTGCTTTTCCACTTTCCTTGTAGAGGTTTAGCCAATTTCCAAGAGTCCTATAAATACTGCGCAGTTGATTCGGATCAACCATACCTATGTCTTCAGCGCTAGATGCGACCGAAGCATAGGTTTTCCTTTCTAGCACTTTGCTGCTTTTGAGCCTTTTTACAAGGGGATATTTGGGACACTTTGTGTAACTAGATGTATGCTGTCCGTCACAGCGGATGCATTTAGGGGGGTCTTTACCCTTAATCAGCAGTTCCTCGATTGATGGTTGCCAGCACACTTGTTACATCGAGGCGTTTCGGTACAACCTTGAGACACGTGACCAAAACGCAGGCAGTTGTAACACTGCAAGGGTCTTTTGTTACCTCTAAATAATTCTACAGTAACAGCTAGAGGACCGACACGTTTTAAACCTAAAAAGGACTTATGCTCAGTATTCTGGAGGATAACCAAAATCATTGGCATTTCTACTGAACCATTTGCTTTTTTAAGCCTTATTGCTTTCTCCGGAAAATAATTAGCCTTCCTGAGGTCTTCTGCAAAGTCTTCGAGGTCATACGTTGTGTCGACATTTCGGACAACGTATTTTAGCATTTTTTCGGATTTTAGCTGGTGATGCTGGATTTTCAGAACATCATTGCTTTCGACTCCAGTAACTAAAATCTTATGGGTCTCTTCGTCCTGACACTTTATTTTAATGGTATCCTTTCTACCTGTGTGTGCGACGATTTTATCTAGGGGCACATGCTTGATGATCTCTTCCAGAATCTCCTTGAAAGGTTTCCCGTGGTGGCGAATGATGATCGGAGGAACATATACGTTTCCTTCTCTATGATTGGTGTGGACAGATTTCTTGTTTTTATCCCGGAAGGCAACAGCAGCTACATCGCTGATGGCCATTTCACTGGAGATATTGTCCACACGCATGCCTTTAGACTTCTTATTTACAACAGGTATCCAGTCACTGACTTCCTTAGTTTGATCATCATTTAGTTTCCTCTTATTTTTAATTCTATTCATGGACTCTGCACGGTTAAGTAGGGGATCGTCGCTATCTCTCGGAACTCTAGCCACAGATAAAGCTCTATAAATACAAGTATGGACAACCTTTGAAGAGCGGTTTACCGCCAACTGCGGCCTGTGATTGGTTGATCAGCAGCGGCAGCCATTTTTGGTCTATTTACCTTGGACGCTTTCAGTTTTAGCGTATGTTTGGAGCGATAAAAATTTCATTATTATTGGATATAAAATGTCTGTGTTGCGGTTTTGGATGTTATACGAAGCCAGAGAGAGGAGTGAAATTTTTTTTTCTTCAGTCTGGAAGATCAAGAGCTGAAAAGCGAAAAATATGAATACATTGAATCGGGAGAAAGAACTGCGTTCCGAACCCCATTCTCGGCCCTATTATTTAAGTAAATGTATTTTTAATATACTAGTTTTGTAATAAATTTCGTTTACATATTCGTGGGGTTCAATAGCGCGATTTAAGGTTAGAATAAGTACGCACGTAATGTAATGCAATCGCTCGGACAAAATGCCACCGCACGAAAAGCCACAAACTCTCAGGGTCTTGTATTTTAAAATAAAATAAATATGAATGAGGCAACTCTACATTTTAACAATAATTTTATGTATGATGAAAAAAAGAGCACGCATAAAGATTTTTTATGCAGACACTTTAGCAGAATCACAGAATTTTTGGAGCGTTCGGCTAAAATTATTTCTTTCTCAGTGTGAGTTTGTTATTCGAAAATATAGAAATGTGTTATATCATAAAATATAACACTTTCCTTTTTAATAATTAACGACCAGCCATGGTATTTGTATATTTTTATACAGAAATATTCATGTTTACTTCGCTATTAAAAAAAAAAAAAAAAAGAAAACGTCTTGTTCTAGTTATTATTACCAAAAGTAATGTCAATCTTTCACATTGGTGTTTTTAACTGTATATCTTTTCCACTTTAAATCCGAGCTTTTGTTATAATATTTAATAAAATCTATAATAACTTTAATATAAGATTATAATATAATAATCTATAACAATAATGATTGAAATGCATTGCTCATTAAAAAAGCATTGTAAAAATTCAGAACATAAATTAATCGTCGTTAAAATGTAGACCTGCTTCATTCATATTCACTAATTTTATTTTATAATACAAGATCCTGAGGCTGTGGCTTTTAATCCGGGTGATTACATTTTCCCTGTGACATTTTGTCCGACATCCGAGTAACCTAATGGCTTAATCGGGAGAGGATTCATAACAATTGTAAAAATTTACAATTTAATAATTTTTAAATAGATTCTCTGCAAGAAAGCATCAGTAAAAACATAAAAGATATGTAAAATTTTCTTTCTTAGCAATAGCATACTTAGTTTACGTTAATCCGATGATTTTCAACTTGTAAATTTTATTTTTCTATTATTATACTCTATTAAAAATAAGTTATTTTTAAGCAATAATATTATATAGCATAAATAATAAGAAACGAAAAATGTTTTTGATTGTTTTTTTATCATTTTTTTCATAAACCAATCAAATTTAGGTAGTAGAAGTATTGTGATAGGAAACATACAAAATTCTACTGTAGAGTTATTTCGTACAAATTTTTAATTTCTTTTGTAAATAAAATTTGTATTCATTCAACATGCATTTTTTATTCCTTCTTTATATCATAAATTTATTTTTATTACCTTGCCTTTAACGATTTCAAAAAAATAATCATAATGCAATTACAAAAATAATACGGTAGTAATAAACAAAAAATAAATAAATGAAAAAAATATATATTAAAGATAAAAGGGATGAATATATTTTAGTTATTACATGAATATAAGTTAGTATATTTACGATGAACGTTAAATTACATAAAAAAACGAGTGATTTTCGAGAAATTTAATAAGCAGCCTATAGTGAGTGAGCCTACGAATAGGGCAAAAATGGCGGCCGACCATCAGTTGTCCATACTTGTATTTATAGAGCTTTAGCCACAGAACGGTATACGCCAAAGTAAACAAGGGTGATATCGTCTCGTAGAAAATGATTTAAAATATTGTAAAAAAAATTGATACGATAGAAAAAACATACAGTAACATAATTAGAAAAATGGTACACTGTTGTGTTCCATTTTGCACATCAAATAGTGCACAGAAGGAAGGGATAAGTTTTCATGAATTCCCTGTTCAAGGAATTTCAATTCCCAAGTTTTCAATTCATGGCAATGGAAGTCTTTTAAAATACTTTTTATAATTTTATGAGCAAATAGAAAACTTAGAAATGAAGCCAATATTTAAAAAAGTATAATGCTTAAAAGCCATAAGACGAAAAAAAAAATCCATATCTCTTGTAATGGATATTGAAAGGGCTACATAAATTGGAGTCCAAATGAGAAGAGAAAATGCCCAATAACGGAGTAAATAAGCCCAGCTGATTAAAAACGTCTTTATTAATATTAGCATTGTTAAACATTGTTACTAATATTTTTTAAGTATGATAGGATATTAAGTTCGACATATTAATTCGGTGATGAATATTTTTTGATAGCCGGAGCACTTATTGTAATTAATATTATAAAAAACAATTGAAGAAGCTGTTGAAATTTTTTGAAAAGACATTTAACCCGTGAACAAATGTGTACAGTTTAGTTAGAACTAAAGATTGGTATAAATTTAAATAAAAAAACATTTGGACTCTTAAAAATTAAATGCTAACGCTAGATTTAAAAAAAAATCGAACACTAAAACTCTCCTCCAGAGTTGCCAGATCGAAATATTAAAAACCGTCATCTACCTTAAAAAAAAAAAAAAAAGTTTCCCCCTAGAACTGGATTTCTAGAGGAGAATTTAAATTCATTTAGATTGAATGGTTCCATGTTGCACTATGAATTAATATTAGTGATAACTGGGTTCAATTGCAACAACATAATTTTATTATTAATACGCGTTTCGGTTTTTAAACCGTCGTCAGTTATGTTTCAAAGTTTATAAGATTTTGAGCAACTTATATATGGAATGAGAATTTAAATAAGTCACTATCCATTGAACTCAAAAAAATGAAAAGCAAAAATAAAGCAGAACGACAGTTTTATTTTATATTCTTATTTATATTCTTTTGTGGATATATCAATTATAAATTCTATATTGACTCATGCAGAACCAGTTCATGGACATCAAATGCGTGAAGTATTCGCCTACCACATTTGACAACCATCCTTAAAAGAAAGAATAAATTACTGACTAGATAAATGAACTAAACTTCGTAACCTCGGTCGAACCTTAAAAACTAACCATGTAATTCTTACTTAGGGTATAATTTACCGAAAAAATCACGTAAGTATTATAGTTTTACATACGCTAAATCCTAAAGGCCAAGATGAAGAGAACATTAGTGGTACAACGTTCTCTTTATTGGAGCTATTATTTAAAAGTAAAAATAGATATTATAACTTTAACCCCCCCCCCCGAAAACCCCTGAAGACTAAAAAAAAAAACGTAGTTTTGGGTACCCCCCCTCCCCCCCATATGGCAAATCTGCTCTCCTCAGCCAACTCTGTTCTTTGGCGTACTAGCAGCGCCTTATTGACAAGGTGATGAAACACAGCGGCGACAGTGCATACAATAGGTTGAAGGCTAAATGAACAGGCTATCCCTATCATGTTGGCCATGCAGATAGCTTTTATGTCAAACTAAGATGGCAGCGTCGTGAAGACTGCTTCCTAATTTTTCTGCATTATACATTTTGGCATTTCAATGACAAAGCTATAAACATTAATGAATAAATGAAATAAAAAATGTATGATGTAATTTGATAACAATAAATTAAAAAAATAAAAAAATAACTAAAAATTTAATTAAGATAAAATAAGAATAGATTAATTAAATGATAAACTAATGCAATAAATAAAGCTACTAATTAATAGCACCAAATAAATGACTAAATGAATAAATAAAGTAAAATAATGAATAAATAAAGTAAAATAATGAATAAATAAAGTCCACAAATTAATAAAACAAAATGAGTTAAATTTAATTATTGCTTTGAACACATTGTTGTTAGCGAAAATAAAATTAATTTCACGTATTGCAAAATTGGTAATCTTATCTGTTTTCATACATAATTGATTTTATCATTTTGTAGAGTCAGGTTTTGCCGTAATAACTGTCTCAATTCTTTTGGGCAAAGTTCCTGTGTAATACAGGGTGTTGTTAAATTTCATGTCAAAAATTATAGGGATGATGGATTATGCGATTCTAAGCAAAAAAGTTCATATGAACATAAGTCCGAACTTCAACGATAACTGAGATATGAACAGAAATAAAAATGCCGCCACTAAGATCAACAAGTTAATAACTCACTTTCTACAATATCTACACCCTCTGACAATTAAGTTCGGTGAATGAGTTCACACAAAATGCAAAACAGATAGAGCCACATTTACATTGTCCTTCGAAATAATCACCCTGGAAGGCAATACACTTTTGGGATCGGGTGTATAAGTCCTGGAAGCTCTTTAGGGATGGCTTTAAGTTCATGTGTCACATTTGCTTGAATGTCTGGAATGTCCGCAAATCTGTGTCCCTTTAAGGCCCGTTTCAGGCGTGGGAACAAGAAAAAGTCTACCGGTGCCAAGTCTGGTGAATAAGGTGGATGAGCTATGGATACGACCCCTTTGTTGGCCACAAACTGTTGCACGATTACGGCAGTGTTCCTCTTTGATCCATTATCCACAGTTACGTGCGCACGCTACACCTTCAACTGAAGAAACGAGCATCTGCTAAATCATTGCACGCACAAACGTGACCTGTCTGAACTTGCTTAAACAATGACTGGGCTTGTATTCACATGCATTGTTACTCGCGTAAAGTTCGCACAGATTAGGGTGTGACGTCATTCACCGAACTTAATTGTCAGAGGTTGTAGGATGATGAAACTTGGAAGAGTAATAGGGTTGTGTTTACCGTTAAAATTTGATTGAATTCCAACGAGTAGTTAAAAAGTTACCTTGTGAACATAGTAACATGTGTGGTTAGTATTAACATGTGAGCACGTGTTATGATGATGAGAGTATAACTCGGAATCTACTTGTTGGAATTCGTTCAAATTTTAACGGTATACAGTTTTATGTACCCAATTATTCTTCCAAGTTTCATCATCCTATATGTTGTAAAAAATGAGTTATTAACTTGTTGATCTTAGTGGTGACATTTTTATTTCTGTTCATATCTCATTTATACACTCACAGCAATTTCCAGATCGTAGGATCATTTTTTTAGGTTTTAGCTCTCTAACTCGATTATAAGAATACAGTACTTCGTAGATAAGTTGTACCACCCATCTTCAAGTGTTTACGAACCCCCGACTCGTCTAATAGCGCTATATACAGTTTAACGAGCCAAGTCATAGGAAATGGGAATTATTTCCGGTAGAGATACGAAATCAAGTTACGAAAACAAGGCGGATAGCGATACTGGACGATTTCGCCGTACGTGTTAGTAAGAAGATTAATACAAAATTATTAGAACTAATACTACTCTTTAATGACTATGGATGGGACAAGTTATCTAAAGACTATCTGTAGGAATAGTCTCTTTAACTCTGAATGCGAGAACAGTCTCCCTCAAAAACCCAACGTTGTTCGTCTTGCACCTTCAAATTTTACCAGTTAAAGAAAAATTGAACGAAAACAGGAATCTAAGTAAGTTACACTTTTTTCTAACGTAAATTATACTTATTTAATAGTTTCAAGTTTATTTCCTAACACGTTTTCTTATTCATTATTGTTACGATTATTTTTTATTTACTCGTTGTAATCTGAAATGCATTTTCCTGAACAGCATTCGTTATTATCGATTGCTAACAACATGACTAGTTTCTCGCAGCAAGAATGAATCTAAACACCGGAAGCTGTGTATCGGAGCCTTATAGAAAGTAAGAAGGGTGGTTGACCTAATTTCAGCACGGAGGTCGAATATGATAGATGTATTAACTATTTCCCTTTCCATTATTGTACGGAGTGTAAATTATTGATCTAAAACTAATCCTTTTTTCTGTATTTCAGATTGCCAAGGATACTAATATGAGCCTACCCAAAGGAATCTTGCAAATCAATTCTGTTAAGTGATGGTGAATTTATTGCATTGTACATTATAAATTGAATGTATTGTTAAAACAATAAATTATTTTAGAAAAAAAAATTATATTTAAAAATTTTAAAACTACCTCTTTTCTCTTCCTATTGTTGAACTGTGAACTCTATGAACACTGCGATCGTTATTTTAGAATTTAACAACAGATTTATCATTAAAATCCTTTTTTTTTTGCCTACAAGCTTGAAGTTCTATCTTCTGCTGACAAATTTTGACTATAAAGATGATAAAATATAAATACAGATCGGTATACAAATGTAAACTTGTGTAAATATTAGTAAACACTGGTGTAAATTTGTGTAACTGTGTATAAATGTTTGTAACACTGTGGAAATGTGCTATACAGATGTGTACAAAAGTGTAAACTTGTGTAAATAGGTATATAGACGTATGAAAACGGTGTGAATGTGTATACGCGTGTGTAAACTTGTTTATATTGTAAACTTTTGAAAATAAGCTGTACAGATGTGTCCATAAGCGTAAACATGTGTAAGCCTGTGTAAATAGGTGTATAGACGTATGTAAACTTGTGTGAATAGGTGTAAATTTGTGTAAATATGACTAAATAAATCTGTAAGTAGCTGTGAAAATGTATAAATATATATGTAAAAATGTGTAAATAGGTATATACGCGTATTGTAAACATTCCATTAATGAGTCTTAAGGCCCGAATCACTAGCACGGCTCACTAGAGCAGTAAAGTCAGCTTAAAGGTCGACCCGTAACACTATTACGCTATAGATACCAGCTCAAATGAATCGCCTCTCAAGCGAGTTGTAAGACGGAAGTGACGCAAACATGTAGGCATGTACACGGGAGTGATGTAGCCCAGCATCATGTGCATCGCCCATGGTTTTGTTTATCAACTAGGTGCTAATTTTTGTGTACGAGATGAAACTTTTTTTCCCTTCTTATTTCTTGACTCGAACAAGGAAGGCAAGATCTTTTTTTGTTTAACAAGAGTTTGATTTCTCGGAGTTTAATTTTTTTGTTTTATATTATATATAATTCGATAAAATGAGTTCGCCAAACGAAATAAAAAAAAGAGAGCAGCTGTCTTCACTGATAGTGAAAAAGCTTACTTGAGGGAACTGGTAAAAGAGAGGATTGAAATAGTAGAAAACAAAAAAACTGACGCGGTTTCCCTGAAATCGAAAATAAATTGTTGGAAGGAGATAGAAGAACTCTTCAATGCTCAGCCGAACGTGAACATTCGAAGTTTCAGCCAACTTGAAAAATGCTGGAAGAATATGAAGACGCGAGCAAAGAAAGATGTAAGTACTTTCATGATTACTATTTTTATATATTAATTTTGATTTAATAGAGTAGCCCAAGATTTAGGATACAGTTGAGGTATATGAATTGAGAACATACATTTTCTTCTCAACTGTGGAATAAGCATTTTAAAAAGATAAAAATTATAATTAAAAATTTGTTCATCCAAATTGCGCTTTCTTTATAAATTATTTCTTTATTTTTCAATGTTGAAAAGCAAATGATTTGCGTATTTCTTAAGTATATAAAATTGAAAATAAGGACCCATATTCAAGAACAGATATCAATGCCTTCCCTCCGCACGAGTGTATTCAGAGCTATTCCCTTTGGAAATGTGATTAATTTCGCATACAACGCTCAAATAATTCTGCCAGCGCAGCCATAGCACAGATAACGAAAAACATTATTATTTGTGGTTTGTTTTAAACCATAAAAATTGGCCTAAAAATACATGATTTTAACAAACCTTCTCCATACATTCAAAATGATATAAATTTAATATTTGAATAAACCCAATATCAAAAATTAAACTAAAAAATCAACAAAACAAAAAAGAACTTGACAATTTAAAATTATATTAGAAAATTTAAATTTTCAAGTTGTTTTTGTTTTGTTGATTTTTTACATTAATTTTTAATATTGGGTTTATTCGAATATTAAATTTATATAATTTTGAATTTATGGAGAAGGTTTGTTAAAATGTTGTTTTCTGTGACCAGAGTGTGATAATGTATCTGAATTGAGGCTTATAAGTTAGATTTTTTCTATATAGCCCAATGTTAAAAATTTGTTCATTCCCGTACGCATTTATGTCGGTTTGTTAAAGAGTCAATCTACCTCATTTTTGTCCAAAATTTGCTTCACATAGTTTTTAAATTATAATAATATGATAATATATTTGTGATAATAAGCGATATATCCAGTGAAGTATAATCCATTTTCGAATGAAGCATGTAGTAAAATATAAATTGTTTTTTTAATCTTAAATAAAAGTTGTTATAGTGTTAGAAAATTAACCACAAATTGAATGTTAAAGGCGGATCTTTGGAAACATGTAATTTGTATATCTGTACATAAATTTCATGAAAACAGAGAAATAAAAGTATATGACAAAATTTTTTTTATTCAGCAGGTACATCACGTATATTAGGCAATCATCAAATTCAAATTTTGGAAGGTATGGTGGTATTTACATACATACAGAAAATATATAGATATTTATATTTAAAAAGCAAATTGTCAACGAACAATGACATTGGCAATATAATATTGGGAATAATTCTGAAGATTGGACAGAAAATTTGAAATGTGAATGAGAATGAACAGTAGTTGATGTCTACATTAAAGAGAAAAAAAGTTTCTGATCCTCTAGCTACTAACTTTATTTTTTGTTCCAAATAGAAGAATTTATGTACATAAAACTTGAATGTATGCCCATTCTTTTGTAATATATGTAAATATATACAGGGTCGGGACACATTAATATGACCACCTGCTAGTATCCGGAATATCCACCTTTGGCGGCAAGCACAGCAGCTAGTCGACGTGGCAGAGAGTCAATAAGTCCTCGGAAGGTGGTTGCAGGAATCTGGGACCATTCGGCGATCAGTGCATCCCGTAATTCCATCACCGTGCGTGGTGGAGGGTCCAGCTTGCGGACATGGCGATCGAGATGGTACCACAAATGTTCAATGGGGTTGAGGTCCGGGGAGTTGGTGGCCATGGGAGTAGCTTCAATCATCCTCATGCTCCTCGAACCGGTCGTGGACAATTTGGCAGTATGGCAGGGAGCATTGTCCTGTTGAAAGGTGCCATCACCCTGAGGAAAAACTGTCGACATGAAGGGGTGTACCTGGTCTGCGACGATCATCAGGTAACGAACAGCATTCAGTGTATCCGCCAGCGGTATCAGTGGACTCAGACCATACCACGAAAACATCCCCCAAACAGTCAAACCTCCCCCATCAGCCTGTCGTCTGCCAACGATAGTGTCGGGATGCCTGTTCTCAGATACTTCCCGGCGAATTCTCCATCGTCCGTCCACTCTGTTCACCAGAAATCGCGACTCGTCAGAGTAAGCAACCCTTTGCCACTCGGCCAAGGTCCAATAGCGATAGTCCATTGCGAATTGGAGGCGTTTTCGGCGATGCACAGGCGTCAACATGGGTGTTGTTACCATATGCCTGCTCCGGAGCCCCAACCTCAAAGGGATCTTGGTGCTGACACGCCTAGTGGCCCCACTGTTCATTTGCTGTGTCAGTTGCTCAACAGTGACACGCCGACTGGTCTTGCCCAAGCGTCGTAACCGACGTTCGCCTCTAGGATCGATAGCCCGGGGCCCCACAGTTAACCCCTTCGGTTGCTCGAAACTGTCTGGTTCGTCCAATCGCGGTACACCTTTACAACGGCAGCCCTAGAGCAGTTCACAAAGTGGCCGTTTCTGAAATGCTGCCCTCCCCCCTCCCCCTTGGTCCCATAGCCAATGATCATCCCCTTTTGGAGGTCCGTCAGGTCACTTGCTCTGCCGTGACGACAACAATTGTTGTTAACGGATGCTACTACACGCCTGCTGTTGTCAGCTTTTAATGATATGTTATGATTGTTCATCTGCATACCATGGGACGTTCCAACATGTTCGAGAAGAGGTGGTCATATTAATGCGTCCCGACCCTGTATATCTCGGATAGCATTCATGGACCGTTAGATCTCAAACTATCCCAGGACTTCACACTTGCCTTTTTTTAATTCACTTCATCATTCACATCATGTAGTTGATGCATACACAATTGAAATACCACCCAAACATGTATCTCAGTTTCGCACCAAATTGAAATATTTCATTCACCTAAAGCTCCTATTAATGCTTGCATTAAAAAAAATTGCAACATTTTGTTTCTTTCAAAATAAAGCGACAATTCGAAACAATTTGAGCGAAGATAGCCAAACAAAGACTACATTGTGAGTGATTTGCATGCTTTTGTGCACTCAATTTTTTTTTGTTTTTGCAGTTTATTTTGAAAGAAACATTAGGTTGAGAATTTCTTATTAATGCAAGCATCGATAGTAGCTTTAGGTGAGTAACCTACGAGACTTATTCAGAAAGTTAAGTTCCTTATTGTGATCAAAACAACACTATAAATTTCAAAAATTTTTTTGCTTTACCAGATTCTTTATCTAAGGGCATGCAGAAGCTCACTGAGCACTTTGAGAAGTGTTTAAATGAAATTGTAAACGATCAGGAATTGTATTTAAAGGTACATAGAACCTGGTAAAGAAAAAAAATTGAAAATATATATAGTATTTTTTTTAATACAAAACAGTATTTATTTTCTGAATATGCTTAGTATTTCAGTTTGTTTACATGAAATCTGCCCATGTCATAAGTCATATCCATCTGATGACTTCAACAGATTCAAAATTCATGAAGACTCACAGACAAATTAAGTGAAATTTACACACGTGTATACTGATATTTACACAAGTTTACATTTTTACACCGACCTGTAGTTGTATATTATCATGTACACTGCTCAAAACATTTAAAGGAACACTTCTATTAAGCTGAAGGGTGCAGAAGCAACTACGAATAATACGGACAAAATCGCTGTATGTGATCATTAAAAGACGGTTTATTTAACAATAGAATGCATTATTGAAACAACTGGTGAAGTAACAAAAAGAAAAAACAGGAAACTACAGGACCCCTGCCTAAAACAAAGTGAAATGTCCTTTGGACGTTGAGGAGAATGCCCTGTTTCTTCCAGGGATCAGCTTTTGCACCACTCAGTAATGTGTATGCCTACCATGGGCTGCAGTAACCTCCATGCACCTTCGAGGCATGCTCCGTATCAGTCGACGGATGTGATCTTGGGGAAGCCGGTCCCATTACTCAGTAAGTGTCTGGATGAGCTGTTGCAGTGTTTCTGGAACTGAAGGGCGGTGTCGAATTCGCCTGTCAAGCATATCCTAAAGATGTTCAAGGGGATTTAGGTCTGGACTCATTGCAGGCCACCTCATGGTCTGAATGCCATGCATCCGTAGGAAGTCTTGAGTGACAGCTGCAGTGTGTGGACGAGCATTATCCTGCATCAGAAGGAATCCAGGCCCCATGCCATGTGCAGCAACAATCACATGTTCTTCCAGAATGTCACGAATGTCACAGGTCATTCGCCCTCGGACGACCACAAGATCCGTTCGATGGTCTATTGAGATGCCAGCCCAAACCATAATGGAACAACATCCCATTCGGTCAGTCCCACAAACTGTTGCGTCGGTGTTTCGTTCACCACGTTGTCTCCAGACACGTAGACGGCCATCACAGCGGGTCACGCGGAATCTTGACTCTTATGTGAAGAGAACAGAACGCCAGTGGCGAAGCTGCCAGGTGACATGTTGATGTGCAAGCTCTAGTCGCGCCTGTATGTGCTGGCGGGTTAGCCTAGGCGCTCGATTTGGTCGTCTGGCTCTCAAGCCAACTTCACGTAATCTGTTCCGGATTGTTTGATCTGAAACAGCTACCCCAGTTGACATCTGCAGGTCATTTCTCAGGTCTCTGGCCATTGAGGTTCTTCGGCGCAGGGCACAAGTCCGCACATAACGATCTTGATTGGCGGTTGTTGAGCGTCGGCGACCTTGCCCAGCTCTTCGTGTAACTGGCCAGTCGCCTGGAATCGTGTCCACAGTCGGAAAATGACGGAAGAGGACACATTCAGGGCATTTGCCACAGCCCGAAATGATTGACCCGTTTGGAGCAATGTTACAGCTCTCGCAGCTTCTGCTGCTTCAAGATGCCTTCGTGGCATGTCAGAGCACTAACAACAACGTTCCAGGAATGCCTGCACCTTCTAATGTTCGACCGTTATCTCCAAGCAAAGAGTGTACTGGCATGTAACCACTTTGTTTTCCGGGGGGGGGGGGTTATATTGCTATGCAAATTTCTCAGAACATCTGGCAGCAAAATGTGTTGGCTTCAACCATTTCCTATGAGGGAGATAGTAGGTTTCATGTTGCAGAAGATGAAATTGCTAAAAAGTATTATTTACGCCCTCTGTAGGGGATTCTACAAGTGTTCCTTTAATTGTTTTGAGCAGTGTATATAGTCAAAATTCGCCAACACAAAATATAACGTCAAGCTTGTAGGCAGAAAAAAGGATTTTAATGATAAATCTGTTGCTAAATTCTAAAATAACATCACCGTGTTCATAAAGTCAACAGCTCTTGAATGGTAGACAACAATAGGAAGAGAAACGACGACATCTTTTTAAAATTTTTATACATCAATTTTTATATAAAGTCATTTATTGATTTAAAAATACATTCAACTTATAATGTACAATGCAATAAATTCACCATTACTTAACAGAATTGATTTCCACAAAAATCAAGGGAATATTTTTGTTGTAACCATTACATCGTTCTCATTATAAATCTGCAAGATTCCTTTTACATGTCTTTGGGCAGGCTAAATGGAAACTATCACGTATTGCTGAAGAGGAAGGCTCATATTATCCTTGGCAATCTGAAATACAGAAAAAAGTATGAATTTTAGATCAATGATTTACACT
The DNA here is from genome assembly GCA_023313115.1 of Rhysida immarginata. Taxonomy (NCBI): domain Eukaryota; kingdom Metazoa; phylum Arthropoda; class Chilopoda; order Scolopendromorpha; family Scolopendridae; genus Rhysida; species Rhysida immarginata. The sequence continues at coordinate 8,611 of JAHWFO010095546.1, read as the reverse complement.
TCCTACAATAATGGAAAGGGACATAGTGACATTTTATTTTAGTTAATATCATATTCGACCTCCGTGCTGAAATTAACTCGGCCACCCTTCTAACTTTTTATAAGGTTCCGATACACTGCTTCCAGTGTTTAGATTCATTCTTGCTGCGAGAAACTAGCCATGTTTTTAGCAGTCAATAATAATGAATGCTATTCAGTGGAAATGTATTTCAGATCACAACGAGTAAATAAAAAATAATCGTAACAATAATGAAGAAAACGTGTTAACAAATAAATTTGAAACTATTAAATAAGTATAATATAAGTTAGAAAAATGTAAGAAAAGTGTACTTACTTAGATTTCTGTTTTCGTTAAATTTTTCTTGAACTGATAAAAATGGAAAGAGCAAGACGAACAACGTTAGAGAATGGCTAATTGAACGTTGGGTTTTTGAAGGAGACTGTTCTCGCACTCAGAGATGAAGAGACTATGCCTACTGACTGATAGTCTTTAGATAACTTGTCCCATCCATAGTAATATTAAAGAGTAGTATTAGTCCTAATAATTTTGTATTAATCTCCTTACTAACACGAACGGCGAAATCGTCCAGTATCGCTATCCGCCATGTTTTCGTAACTTGATTTCGTATCTCTACCGGAAATGACTCCCATTTCCTATGATTTGGCTCGTTAAGCTGTGTATGGCGCTGTTAGATGAGTCGGGGTTTCGTAAACACTTAAAGATGGGTGGTACAACTTACCTAGGAAATACTGTATTCTTATAATTGAGTCAGACAGCTACAACTTAATAAAATGAGTCCTACGATCTGGAAATTGCTGTGAGTGTAGACCACATAAATGTAAGAACCTAAAATGGAATAACTTCGCTCACTGGGCGTTGTGGGATGCATGAGCGGCGTTAGAATAAATGGAAAACAAGGATACCCTGAATCCCCAGCACATATGGTGGATATGAACCATTTTCCAACGCAAGTAGCTATTCTCAAAAATGCGACTGTCATAACAGACCCTGGCCATTTCACAACAATACTTGTGAAAGCCAGCTCAGGATCGCAGACAGCCTGAACACTTACGATTCCGGAAAACTTATGAGTGCGGCCCACGTGGCCGCTGGATGACGACGTGCGTACAATCAATTGCACCAACATCACCTAGAAATAAAAAGTAAAAAATTAATTATAAATGAGTCCGAAAAAGAAAATTTAATCGACAATAGTAAACAATCTTGAATTATATTCATAGAATATGTTGTCACACTGAATAATGTTAGTCACTCCAATTTAACATGACGGAACCTCACATACATCAGGACGTTTAAAAGTGAAGTGACAATAAAAATGAAGCAACACTCATTATTTATATTACAGTATAATGATGAAAAAAAAAGATTGATGGGGTTTTTAATAGTTAAGAAATTACTCTAATTAATTTTTATGCTTAGAAATTGCCATTAATAATTACTCTTACTGTGCAGTGTCATACACATTTATGTGTCATTTTAACTCTCAAATTAGAACGTTAATAGAAAATCCTTTGACCTTTGACGGAAATATATATAAAAAAAAAAATTTTGGACTTGTACAGGGCCGTTGCATATAATTAAACACAGTGCATGCCACTGTCAATACATGTTGAATACAACAATTCATGATGTATTTTTCCACATCGCAAATATGTTGCTAGCCGATTTTTATTTCAAGAATGCATTCACTGTATTAATAATTAATTCCGTCCTTTATTTTTGGCTCGTTTTCAAACGTGAATTAAGAATAAAGCATAAAAATACCTCAATAGAATGAGCAATAATCATCTCATTTTTATATTACAAATTTTTATTAACCAACCTAACATTATTTTAATTACTCACCTGGGAAATTTGCCGCCCGAATGAATTTCCCTCGGATCCGAATTGCAGCAGCATTGTCCGGGAACCGGATGTGTGCTGCCCGCCGTTTCGATATGGCCCTCGCAACTCGTCTGATGACATTGCTCACGCATGACTGAGGCAAGTCCGTGAGATCCCCGCCATTGACTGGAAGCATCCTGGATTGCATAGAATTCAGGTGGTTTAGTTGTTAGTAAATATAAAAGAAACTTTTTAATCTACTGTACTGAAGTATGCCTACCTGTTGCGAAGAAGCGCAACGCCACGAGGAGCTGAAGCAGCGCACAGTGGGCGAAAATGACAATCTAGCCGGAAAAAAAATTTTTTCGTGTAATTCTTGAGCACAGGATGTATTTGGTTCTGCTCTCGAACACCGAATACATATACATACTCTGCAAGTAACACTATACAGTATTATGCGTATGGAAATATTAGTCACAAACCAATACCGCATTTCCTTTCTAATATCAAAACTTTCCCCGAAACATGTAACCTGCAATACGTATAAACTGATAATTTAAAAATGATTCTTAATTCAATAACTGATATGATCAATGATCAATAATTCAAATGATACTAGATGTATTAATAAAGAGCGCTTACATGTAAAGTTTTAACTATTTTACTCACACTCACAAGAATGTCTTCAGAACAATCCTCCAAACTTATTTCCTGATGACAAACGATGGTAGCGAGCGTTTTGTCTCAGTTTTATCCAGGAGCACGTCACAGAGTTCCCCATGAGTAATTTCGGTGGCCTACATCATTGTACAAAAAATGTAATAGTTTTTTCCGTACTTTACCGCACTATGATTTTAACAGTCTGATGTGTACAAGACACTCTACTCAGATCCGTTGACGTTATTGTGACACCCCTTGTCACGGGTTTTAAAAGTCTGTGTAAACTACTAGATCTCACACGGATGTATTACATGCGTATGTAAACAACTGAAAGGCCTACAACTGTCGCTTATCAACTGAAAATGATGAGGACACTGCGTTGTACAATGTTTTCGGTTATTTTGTGGAGATATAACTAAGTATAGTCATGTGGCAAATATGTATAATTCGGTATTCTAAAACGCTAATGAGTTGGAATGACATTTTGTTTGTAAGATAAAGTAACATCAGCTACTAATAGAGACATTTCCACGAAAAAAAAAGAGTCTAAAATTAAAAGTATGCAAAATGATTTTTTTCCGGCTAGATTGTCATTTTCGCCCACTGTGCAGCGGCGGGAGAGAGCTAACTCCGCGAGCACACTCCAGGTCCGTGATGATTTTTCTAAGGATCCACATCACTGTATTTTTATTAAATCTGTAGCGTGCACGGAATTGGTATTCGTCCAGATCCTCCAATGGATTTATACGGTCACGAACTCTGCGTTCGTTGACAAGTTCAATATTTTCCAGCATTCGTGACACTCGCTGAAAGCGCTTAATTGCCGCCATCTTTGATGAAGTATCGTGGGCAAACTTCTCGCGGAAGCCAGTAGATAACCCGTCGCTCTACGCGCATATTAATGAGGTGGGCGTGGTCAATTTTAATCATATGCGCGTAGATTTCCCACCAATCAACGTGCAGTATTCGCCCCACGTGACCCCTCTACCTCCCCCCTACCTCGGCCTGACGTCACAGACGTTCAACCAATCCGCGCGTAGAAGGCATCTCACGTGAGCCACCACCTCATCTCCCCCCTTTTAATTTGGGCGTTGGCTTTTTAATTTGGGCGTTGTTCTTTTAATTTGGGCGTTGTTCTTTTAATTTGGGCGTTGGCTTTTTAATTTGGGCGTTGGTTGATTAATTTGGGCGTTGGCTTTTAATTTGGGCGTTGGTCTTTTATTTGGGTGGGGTCTGGAATAAAATTAATTTTATCATCCTCTGATATACCCTAAGCACCAGCACCAGGGTGGGGGTTAGAGGGGTCCTAATGCTCTCAGCAAAAGCCACTTGGGTGATTCTGACTTAAATGTAAACACCAGTCGATTCCCTTATATACCATACTTTTCGGGTATCGGGTTTAGTACTGGCGCCTCAGCGGATTACCTTATTACTAATGCACTACGGATTGCCTAATTACTAATTCACTATTGTTTCTAGGGTAACCAAATTTTTCCAAACTCTTTTACAATGTCTTCTACGCCTGCTGTTTCAAATAAATACAGATGTGTTCTTTACATAACTTAATTTTAATTTTCAACTAATGAATACATTGTTTCAATTGACAGGTGTGCCTCTGAGTAGGGACTAATGTTGTCTGAACTCTCATATCATTGCTTATAAACACAACGAGGTCACACAAATTGATGAAAGGGTCATATTCATTCACTTTTTAAAAGCTTATTTTTAAAGCTGAGCTATTGGAAATTTGTTTTATTTTCATGTTTGCCTCTCTCACTGATAGCCTTTTGCTCACATGAAGGACTGTTTTTTTTTTTTTTTCTAACAGTTGTACCTGGTTGAAATGTTAAATAAAAATACAAATTTCACATTTCTCAATGCTGTTGAGGCATACTTAACCCTCTCTCTATACAAATTTGTACAAATGTGACTCACAGAGATTGATAAACGCATTGCTTGATTCCCCAACCTCGCGATATTCACCCACCCACCCCCCTCTCTCTCTCTCTCTTTCTCCCCTGCTCCTACATAACCAACACAAGTTTACAAAATGTTGTTTAAAACTGTATTCTAAAAAACTGTTTTCGTACTCTCTCTCTCTCTCTCTCTCTCTCTCTCTCTCTCTCTCTCATACAGTATACAACTTTTCGGTTCACTTAGGATATTCGGACACGCGCGTGATATGTTTCGTACTCTTTATTGTGCAAAAAGTCTGTATTCGATTTAAGGCTATGATCACATGCGTTGATTTAACATCACTCATCACAAGTCGTTAAGTTCTCAAAGTCGCGCACTTGTTGTTTTGTTTTTACAGTTTGAATTTAGAATTTTTACTTAATAAAATCGGTACGTGGCCTATGCTTTCGTTTTACGACACTACAATTCACGCGTTGATGACGTTCGCGTATGCGAGCATCGTGATTCCCGGGCTGGGCACTCACGGCTGCGTTGGTTCTCGGGCATACTTTCTCAATGACGTGGCCTCGCGGGCTGGTTTTCTGTCTAATTACACCACGGACGTCGCGACGATGTTGTTCGCTCGGGTTGCATTGTTCACGTGTTTGTGTTTGCTTAAAAAAACCTTGTGTCTTCAGCCAAAGTTTTATGTGATATGTTTTTCTATACTTTGTTAGGTTAGCCTGCTCTTTCTTCGTTTTGTTTTTGTTTTTTGTTTTTTTTTTTCCCTAATTAAATTCTCTCCCGCTTACACACCGCGGATGTCGGCGCATTCGCACGAGGCCTAATAACGGTGCTTTGTGTGATTGGTCGCTACTTTCGACGCGCAGACTAATTCAAGCTAAAATCTACGTCTCTGACAATTCAAGATATTTGAAATACGTTTTTGTTTGTTTGTGCTGCATTGACGTTTTCACATTACTTTCAGAGTTTTTCATCTAATTTAAAAAACGTACGCCCTTGTTATCACACAGCTAGCAGGGGTAGGCTTAACGAGCTCGTGTGGAGTATGTATAGCCACCCTTTCGACACTACGGTTCGTGTTCAAACTATATCGGGCTAAAATTCCTTGCATTTTTTTCTAGCAGGTATGCAATATACGTTTTGCTCATGATGCATTGGTGTTCCCCATTCGTTTCGTGTTTTTTTTTTCCCTACTAAATTAAAAGCCTGTCCTATTTATAAAAGTGTACGTAATTCTTACCCCTGCCAGCCGTACGAAGTCTAACGTATCAGAGCCGTGAACAGAGGTGACAACAGGTGTATTCAAGGCTCACATTCAATCTAAGCTTAAAAAAAAAAATCCTTGTCTCATCCGTAGGGTTGCTGCATTTTACTAATGTAAAACGGAATGTTTTTAATTTTTAATACAATACCATTTTTGTTTCACATGTGCGGTGGGACTTGTTCATTTCTTAGGTCTCACAATCATTCGTTGCCTTGGAAAATTTATCTCCACATGTCCACATCTGTTTCTGTTTTGCTTTGATTTATTATAAAAAATAATAACAAATAATGTTGATGGTGATGATGATGATGATGATGAAAAGTATACAGGTATTCAATTTAGTTACTACTTACTGCGTGTTTTTTTTTTTTTTTATTATTCCCTATAATTTTAACTGACGTGTTAAAAATAAAAATAAAATAAAACAAAATTCTGCCTTTACTTTTAATGTATTTAGGCTAGTGCAAATGTTAAATTTTCTAAGTTAATCTCCATTGCATAATAAACGTTTAAGTGCAAACTCATTGTGAATCGATTCAAACAATATTAGTATGCAGCTACGTACACTGAAGGTTGCTTTTAGCAACACAATGCTTTGTTGCTTAAGAAGAGTTAATGTAATGATTGCCTCTTAATGTTAAAGAGAGTTCGAATCCTTAATGTTTTAATGCTAATCTTAATTGTTTGTAAGCTTCCACAGCAATATTAATTTATTTAATATTCTCTGTATAAAGGTATTAAAAAGTACGTAGCTCTAAAACGAAGTCACGAAAGGATGATTTAAAAAAGCGACGTTAAATGAATGACTTTGAATGAATTTGGAAACTCTTTTTAGTTTGTTTACTTAAAAATTACGCTGTGGAAGCTTACAAACAATTATTGATAATTATTTCTTTAATTCACTACGCTGCCATGGTTTTTACCGCATAGAGATTCGATCTCTCTTTAACGTTTCCTAAATTGACAGATAATAGCGAATCTATCTATCTATCCATCGGTGACCCCAATTTGACTTGAGACAGTTGCATTCGTTTTGGGGTCTTGTTACTCTTTCGACTGAAATTTTGTTTTAATCAAATTTTTTTTCGTGTCTCTTCAACATCAATTTTACTGTTTTGTTATTCATTCGTTTCCGTCTACGTGAGGCTGTGTGAAAAAACAAAATTGTCTTTCCAGGGTTCCTTTGTTAAACGACAGCCCCTACCTATTAGCGTGTTGTTGTTTTTTCTGTGAATTTAAGCTAAAATGTTGTTTAAAATTACAAATTTTACTGTTTTTTTCAACATCATCGAGGTTATACGGGTTTCTCGTTACTAATATATGTCTGAAATGATGTGCTGTGATCGTTTAAAAAAAATGCTGCATTTCTCGTTGTTTCAATTCGATATGGTTAACCTTATTTTCATCTCTCTCTCTCTCTCTCTCTCTCTCTCTCTCTCTCTCTCTCTCTCTCTCTCTCAAGGTTTTTCTTGTTCCATAATCTTTTATAAATACAAATGCTAAATGACATCTTTTCCTCAGGGGTATTTGTCAACGCATACGATTATACAATGTTTTATGCTATATTTCTGTTTCTCTTTTGACACAGATTACACTTACACGTATTTTTTATTTATTTTTTCTGTTTTTCTTTGCTGATTTCTTACCATCAAAGGGTTGCAGTTAGGGTGATGTGGGCTGAGACATAGTTCAAATACACGTTTTTCCTATTAATGCTAGGGGTTCGCAAGGGTTAAGGAAACCAACCACACCCTCTTCTTTTAAGTTCCTCCGATTTTTATGATGTTTTCATTTACTCTCAGCGCTGGTAATTGTTCAAAAACGTTGATGACCGTTGATGTCTGTTACTGTTTTCCCAACGTGTGCGAATGCCTTTGTACTAACATGGCCTATACATTTCATAACCAAATGATTAACTGACATTGTTAAAAAGTTTGGGCTCTTGAAATTAATTGAACAAAGTTCTTAATTCTTCAATTCAACTATTCTTTTTATTTTTGGGTTGAAACTTAGGATATTTTCTCTTCTTTGCTGTTGATTATTTCAACAGTATGCGTAAAGGTGTAAGCCGCGGGTTCCTATAAACAAATTTTGTACATAACTGTTCTCAGCCACTCGGGTTGTGTGTACGTTGTCTGGCACGAACAGAATTGTAGATACCCTAACAACTGCGTCTTGCAGTAATCCGTGTTAAAAAATTGTCGTGTCTTCCAGTAAGGGTATGCGAAATATGTTGCCTCATTAGTTTCAAAGGGTTATTCGGTAAATTAAACTCTCCCTCTTGGTAAATTTTGGTGGCACCTTGTTTCAGTTGACTACTGATAACCCCTGGACTGCTAAATTAATGGCTTGACATCGCAAACTTTATAAGCACCGTTTCTCACTATGTATGTTTAATTTTCTTCTACTCTCTATGATTTCTGTGTTCTGATTATTCCTTTTGTTGTTTGTATTTTAAATAATTTTATCCCACTCACTCAATGTTTACTCTTTTAAGGGCGTACAGGGGATAGTGTATTATTGGGTATCAGTCTATGCACGCTTTTTAACTCCAATTTTGGACTAAAATATCTCTATGACATTTAACTGTTACTCTCTTGTGTGTCCTAACAGTCCCGTGGGTAGAACACCAGGTTATCATTCCTGGGCTGAGTGATGGTTTGGGTTCGATTCTATGTGACTATAGGGCCCACATTTCATTCAGACAATCCCGGTTTTAACCCCTTAGACACTTATTGTTAAGGTCAAAATGCGTTTTCCTTCTCCTTTTACTAGAGTTTTTTACAATTTTGACGTCATTAAAAGTTGTTTTCAACTGCTGGTTCCAGACGGACCTACGTTAGAGTGGATGAAATAGGTTTGTTTTATGGTTCATATGACTTACCCTCTCGCTTTTTTTTTTTTTTTTTTTTTTTTTTTTTT
>JAHWFO010095544.1:0-25034 GCA_023313115.1 Rhysida immarginata | reverse complement strand
TTGTGTTCATATCTCGGTTATCGTTCAAATTCGAATCCATGTTCATATGAACTTTTTTTGCTCAGAATCATCCTTACTAACTCCTCTGAAAGTTTGTGTCAGGTTTCAGATACACCCTGTATATTGCTTGATCACACTCACAAACATCCATTTTAACTCAATGGAGCAGGGCTTCACACACAGAATTATTTAAACCAATAAGTCAGTTTAAATTGTTGCCTCGAAGTCGCTCGCAAGCAGCGCACATCGCTAAGCATGATACTAGCCCGCGCGCGGCCGCTTGCGCCTCCCGGTACTCGTCCGTATGAATCTGCGTCGTAGAAGCCTCTACGTCACTCCTTATCTCCTCGTCGTTATGGCTCCTATCGCTCACGTCTTTAGTAGAAACCTCTTCCTTCTCTTTCATCTTCTCTTCTCTTCGGATATCCTCTGCCTCGCCTTTCGATGTTCGTTCGGATTTTACAGTCTCAGGCCTTCGTTTTCTACACCAGTCTCGAAAATCCTCTCGTCTCTGCCACGCATAATTTTCTTTTCCCACTCCTCCGAAAATTCTTTCTTCTGTCAAACACTTCTTTTCGGTTTCTCGACTTCGGATATTCTTTTCTCCTACCAGGCTCGTAATTCTCCTTCTTCCATTCGTGGCCTTTTCCTCTTTCAGATCGCCACTCTCTTGCGACCGTCTTCTTTCCGAGTTCAATTCCTTCTCCATGATTTTCCTCTTTTCTTCCTCTCTCTTCACCTGGATTCCTCCGTCTTGGCTTATTCTACGAGGGGGTGCCTTCTCTGTAAAGCGCTTCTGTTTTGCACTTTCTCTGATTTCTTTTCTGTTTTCTTTCTTCCGCTCATCACGATCCATCGCTTTTATTTTCTGACACCCCTCCGTTATCTGCATTTTTCATTTTTTTATCATTCAGCTTGGTTGACACAGGGCGCTCATTTACCAATATGGTCGAAGCTTGTTGGCCATCAGACCATATTGGAGAAACTCTATCATCTACCGGCCATCGAAGAGATGAGGCATCTGCAAATCGAACTTCGTTACTTGCTAGGGAAAAATCGTTGGCCTGGAAGCTAGACAAAACCCCCCCAAAAATGTACTGTCGAACAAAACAATTTTTTCAGTTCAAAAAGACCACATCAAATAATTCAGCTGTGTATAAACCATCTTTTCTCCTCAATGCACGCGGAAAATCCAATCGTAAACGCCGATCATTAGCCATGACCACAAGGTTTCACGACTTTTTTCTGAGTTGATTAATGTATTGCAAGAAAACGTGAAAGAGAAAGGAGGAGGAATTCGGATTTATAAATCTCAATTTAAATTTAATGAATCGTAATGTGAATTACAGTTAAATAAATTTGATTAATGATTAACATTCAGCAATCGAAGCGAATACAGAACATTCTTCATATGTTCCCACTTTAGTCCAGTTCTAATCGGGAACCTGGCCTCGATCGCAAATTGCTGGGTGATGAAATGAGGGCGTGCGTGAGCGCCGTAATTTACCGCTACGCAGGATGGCGATGACCCTTCGGGGTTTGACGGAGTGGCTACCGTTGAGTTTCCTAATATAAATATTGGACAACAAATATTAGTAGAGTAATAGGTAACTTGCAATACTTCGGAAAATATTTTGAACAGTCTTTAACTTGGCAGGAAAGAATAAACAAATAAGGAACTTGTAACGGAGCACTTAATTTCTACTTCTTTCATTAAAGTCTAGTCTAGAAATTAACCAAAGCTTCACGTTACCCTCGTAAAGAGACAACGCAGCCAAACGGAACTCGCAGCGAGAGATCTCTTCGCGGAGCGCGCTTGCGATGCTGATGCCCTCTGGACGAGCAGATGAGGGCCACTCGTGTAGTTTGAGTCGTCCTCCTGGCTAGTAGAACCTTGTCCAGCAGCTAACTCGGTCTCAGGTCGGTTGTCGTGTGCGTCCGTAACTGGCGACGAGATGCGGAAGTCTGAGGTGGCTGGGGCAGCTGCTTCGGTCGGGTCATCGGCCGCCGAAGTATGCAGATCGCTGTCCAACACGGTAACGTCGGGTGAAGCGTCCTGTGGTGATTTCGGAAACTGGGCCAAGGGCGGGGCGCGCTCGTCATCAAATGTCCTCGCCGGGAACTTCAAGCCGTCGTCCTCCACTCCTCTTGAATTTGGCTGTGGCTGAAATTTACCTTGAACGGGCGTTGAGCCGACAAATGTTCCGCTAAGTCCTAGTCCGTGATTGTCCAGTAACTGGTCGGAGGCGCTATGACTTTAAGGCACGAAATTGTTCGTCAAAAATTCGGATTTATTGTCACTTGCCTTGATAAACGTCTGAGAGCACAATGTTCGGTTTGAATCGTCTTCCTCCCGTCCAACTTCTTCCTGGAGTCTTACATACGATAACTCGTAGTTTTCATTCCTCGGTCGGCAGATGCCATAAAGGGTCTCTGGCGCACATGCTTTAAAGATTCGTGCAGCTCTTGGGCCTCTTTTACTAAACGCCTCTAAATGATGTCCTTTCACCAAACCGGTGAACCATTACAACTCAGCCTGAAAGGTAAAGAGGAAAGTACGGTCCCCTCCGATCACCGAGCATAAGCGCTGAGGTGACGAATAATAGCGCTAAAAAACAAGAGGACCTACCCGTAACCATTCCAAATGGAGGAAAGAGCGAAGAGTGAAAGCCACTTTCCTCCAGACACCAAAGGGCGATGGATTATTCCCCAAAGCTCTTTCCATACGACCATACCAAATTTCTTTGTTTATGAATATAATAGGTACGGGCAGGTCCAACTTAAATGGCTCACCAGTGGAATCGCCTATCAGAAACCGTACGGATTGGTATATGAAGCTAATTAATTGGTAATGCTGCTTCAGACGATCCCAAATGGGCTGGGTGAAAGGACACATAAAATACATGTGGAATTGTTTCTTCAAAGCCACAATACAAACAACCAGCAGACTCAACTAACTTCCACCGATGAAGTCGTTGTAACGTGTGGAATCCATGGTGCAGCAATCTCCATTGGTAGTTGAAGATAGTTCGTTCGAAGGCAACCATTTTGATTGCCTTAAGAATGGCTGCCCATGGATAGTCTGAGTGCATACGAAGGATGTCCGTGGTCGCACTCAGACAAGGCTGCTGGAAGAACCATGATAACTTTAGATGACCCCACTCTTGAGCCTCTAATTGTCGCAGTCCAGAAAGCACAGTCAATAGGTCTTTTTGAAAATTTTGGTAAAGATTTGGTTGTTGAAAATTCATTATCACTGGCAACGTAGGAGGTAACGGTAGCCTATTCACCTTGAAAAAAATGCAGGTGCACTAATACAAAGTTCGCCCAGCTAGGTGGAGGAAATAAAAACACACGAATCATCGCGGCTAATTTGGCTGCCATGATATACGCTCTTAGGTCAGGTAAACTTAAACCTCCGTTCTCAAAGGTGGTAAATAGATATAATGAATTTAGCGGGTGGCATTCTTTGTTAGTCCCCCATACACAATACACTATGCAGTTCGCACTTTTTGTAGATCTTGGCATGAAGGCAAGGTGAATAGGCATTTAGAAATCAGAAGAGATTTAATAAAACTCACCTTGACCAGCATCGATGTAGAAAAACGCAGGTTATGGTCAAGGCGAGCAACACATTTATCGATCACTTGTTGCCAGTGACAAGAGTCCATAATCGGGAGAAAGGATAAAACGTATCACAACACTGTTATCTGGCCACACCACGTGATTGGGAAAGTTCTAAGATAGTCAACGGTCCAGTTCCCAATAGCGATCCCTTTAGACTTGACGAGGTTGATGATACTCACCGTCGAAGCACTAAAGCGATCGAATGTCTCTTTGTAATTGCCCAGGGTATAAAGATCAAACGCAAAAAGCACTACATCATCTGCATACGCCAGCGACTTGATGTTGATCGATGCTGCTGGAAAATCATATCCCCGGACATCCTTGTGATGATTCATATGTTGAAGCAATGGTTCTAGGTAAAAGATATACAGGAGGGGGGATAATGGGCATCTCTGCCTGACACTTTTCGAGAGTTCAAAGGTTGATGAGGTAAAACCATTAATCGTCACGCATGACGTGGCCGTAGCGTAGAGTGCTGAGATAATCGTAGCAAAGGACCGAAGACGAAGATGGAACAACACTTGGAACAGGAAGTCGTGGTTTACTTTGTCAAAGGCCTTTCCTGGTCAAGACTCAGAACAGCAAGAGTTTGTTTACGTACTCTAGCTTCCTCCATAACTTACCGGACAGTTATAAGATTATCGGACATCCAGCGCGATGGTATTGAGCAGGATTGTCCAGGATCGAAGAACTCGTCAGTAAATAACTTCAAACGTTGTTGAAACACCCCAGTGAAGAGCTTATAATCCGTGTTGAGTAGGGTTATCGGCCTCCACCGGGTCATTAGTTCTTTAGGGAGTAAGATGATCTTCCCTTCTGTAAATTCCAGCGTAATGGAGGAAGGATCCCGTATCATCGAGTTGAACACTTGCACCAGGAAAGGCACAAGAAGTTTCCATGCAGAAGTGTAAAACGTATGTGGAAGGCCATCTAGGCCCGGGCTAGATTGATGGCGGCCATCCGCTGATAGAAACTTCTTTACTTCGTCTTCGGAGAAGGGACGTATTATACAGGCGTCGGTTTCCTCAGAATAAGGTCTCAGTGCTTCGATCCAATGCCTCGTGGCATCCGACGGGACGATTGGCTGGCTGAAGAAAGATGAAAAGTGGGAGTGGAAAGCTGACAAGATGTCGGCGTAAGAATCCACCATCCCACCTTCCACCATCAGTCGACGACAACGCTTTTTATTGGCTCGCCGCCTCTCTTCTGCAAAGGCTGCCGAGGACATATTTCGAACTTCAGCCGCCCAGGAAATTTTGGCTCTGAGGGCTTCTCCTGCTGCTCTATGGATCATACAGGCATTAATTTCACTTTTGATCTGACGAATCTCGGCAGCAAAATTCTCCATTGGGGTGAAGGATTGGAGAAGTTGGAGAATTTCTTGCACGAGGAGATGGCGACGCCGTCTGGCAGCATTCAGGCCAATCTTCCTAACGAATTTTTTAATTTTGATTTTAAGCATTAGCCACGAGGCGAGCGTAGAAGGCAAATTGTGGAGATTCTTTTCCACACATCGAACGAACATTCCCTTGTAATTTTGGTCGTCGAGCAGGGAAACGTTCAAGAACCAGTCCTTGTCACTAGCAAAACCTGTCGGTGATACTAAAGATGGAGGATTCCAGGACCACATGATGGCACTATGATCGGAGAACGAGCATGGAATGACCTCCATTGAACTAGGCGAGCCAGCAAAACTATTGTCAATCAGAAACAGATCTAGGTGTGACGACACCGTGGGCCCCTGATGGAAAGTGAACCCCGGATGATTCCTCTGTGAAGATAATGTCCACAGATCGACTAATGCGTTTTGCTGGCACAGACGATGTATGTGTCCAGATGAGAAGATGTTGTCGTCTGGGTGACAATTAAAATCTCCAGCAATCACTACAGGCATAGATGTACAAAGGAAATAATCAATGTCACTAAAAAATGTCCGTTTCTCTGCTGAAATACATGGAGCATACACGTTAAGCAAACGGAAGTTGATGTTAGATGTTGATATATCTAACGCTATTACTCTGTACTCGAAGTCGTACGTACAGTTCGTCACTTGAATGGTGGAGTTAAAGATGATGGTAGCCAACCCCTTCCCATTCGGAGAAAACGATTTGATGAAGAATTATTCGTTGGGGTACTGGCTGCGAAGGCCGGTGAGATCATGACACTGTTGCGTGTGAGCCAACTGTATCTCCTGAAGCAGAAGAATATCCGGCCTGTACAAAGCAGTTAACGTAGATAACAGCGATTGCTGGAACGTACATTTTGGAGATGACTTTCATTCTGAGGAATTATGAAAGCTATGACGGGCCTGTATCCACCGGAGACTGAGGCCTCGACGATGTCGTTCGAAGCTCAGGCGTCCTTCGGATCGGAGAACGAGTCTGGTGGGAGGAGCTGCGCTGTTGACTGGCGCTGATCTCTCTACTGGAATATGACGTTGTTGTTATACCGTCCCTTCTGCTACGATGATGGCGTCTCGTCTTCTTCTTACGTGGGCTCTTCGCCGTCGTATGCCCATCGTGCAGCAAGGAAGATGATTTCGCTACCGGCGCTGATGATGTCAAAAATGCCGGAGGTGGAGGGCAGGTGATACCCTCTGGCTGCGTCGAGGGATGATGCTCTGACGAAAGAGCTGGAAAGTCTTCTTTTGCGAAGGCTGAACCAGAGCATAGTGGGGCCTGATATTCCTCTATTGCAGGGCTCTCGATGTCTCCCTCTATTGAAGGGCTCTCGATATCTCCCATCATGATGTCCACTGATGGTTGCGGGGGAAGGATGTCGAGCAACGCCTTTGTGGACGGAGGCAGTGGTGGTGGTGGCGGTATAACATCCTTCGGGTCTCCAGTTGGAAGTGGAGGCTGTGATGTCACATCGGCCTGCGACGCTCGAGGCGAAGGTGCGGGCGATGTTGGCCCACGTTGCTCTGCAGGCTGGGCCACTGATTACTTCCTTGACAGTGTGTGAGGCGATGACACGGTTGCTATCGGCACAGCAGAAGCCCCCTCTGGGCATCGGTGGTGCTTGACCACATTACGAGAGTACGTATTGCACTTCATCAGGAGAGGGTAATCTGTCCTGACGTGGGAAGGCCTCTTGCAGTACCAACAGCAGTGCCTCATTCCCTTGTAATAAAAGTATACACGTTCACCATGAATTACTAGGGAATCGGGGATGTCCTTGTCCAATCTCATGTCGAAAAAAATGTCGCCATTCTGGAGCCCAGGAGTGTCTGCTTTCTCAGGTCGGTAAATCCCAAGCACTTCCCAGAAATCCGACATAAAATTCCGAACGTAAGATGTAGACAAGAGCAGGGAAATCCCCTGGACACGCACCGTGAGGTGGCCCGGGCCAGCGTGAAACAGTTTGACAGTTGTTTCGCCAACCTTGATAAATCCCACATCCACGATGCGATCTGCGATGCTCGATGATCTGCAGAGCACTCTCGACTCGATTGAGGAGAGTCTCTGCAGAACCGACATGGCGGAGTCCTCTGAAGCCAAGAAAGGCGGTATACCCGTTCGGGCATACAGCCCTTTCATAAATTCACAGACGGCGAACGGTCCGTCAGCAATAAGCATGACCATGCGATCCATGGTCACAGAAAGTCAGTATAGTTCGATTTAAAGTTGGGGAGGGGGCAAAACCTCCCCCGGAGGTGGCCGGGGAAGGGGCGCACTCACACAAAGGCTGTCAAAACCTCCCTTTTAGTACGATGAAAATTGCCCAGTTCAAGGAAAAAAATCACAATATAAAAAAACTGCCGATATTCCTCTCTATTCCCTTTACTCCTTTCGTGCAGTTGTAGCTAAGGCGGGTGTTTTTGCCTCAGCAGATGCCATAAAGGGTCTTATTCATCGGGCATCTGGCGCACATGCTTTAAAGATTCGTGCAGCACTTGGGCTGCTACATCTTTAACTAAACGCCTCTAAATGATGTCCTTTCACCAAAATGGTGAACCATTACAACTCGGCCGGAAAGGTAAAGAGGAAAGAACGGTCCCCTCCGAGATGACCGAACATAAGCGCTGAGATGACGCATAATAACGCTTAAAAACAAGAGGTCCTAACCGTAGCCATTCCAAATGGAGGAAAGAGCGGAGATTGAAAGCCACTTTTCTCCAGACATCAGAGGGCGATGGATTATTCCTGGAGGTTCTTTCTAATCGAGCATACCAAATTTCTTTGTTTATGAACATAATAGGTACGGCCAGGTCCAACTTAAATGGCTCACCAGTGGAATCGTCTATCAGAAACCGCACGGATTGGTATGTGAAGCTGATTAATTGGTAATGCTGCTTCAGACGATCCCAAATGGACTGGGTGAAAGGACACTCATAAAATACACGCGGAATTGTTTCATCAATTCCACAATACAAACAACCAGCAGACTCAACTAACTTCCACCGATGTAGTCGTTGTGACGTGTGGAATCCATGGTGCAGCAATCTCCATTGGTAGTTAAAGATAGTTCGTTCGAAGGCAACCATTTTGATTGCCTTAAGAATGGCTGCCCATGGATAGTCTGAGTACATACGAAGGATGTCCGTGGTCGCACTCAGACAAGTCTGCTGGATGAACCATGATGACTTTAGATGACCCCACTCTTGAGCGTCTAATTGTCGCACTCCAGGAAGCACAGTTAATAGATCTTTTTGAAAATTTTGACGCAGTCTTGGTTGGTGAAAATTCATTATCACTGGCAACGTAGGAGGTAACGGTAGCCTATTCACCTTGAAAAAAAGCTGGAGGTGCACAATCACAAAGTTCGCCCAGCTAGGTGGAGGAAATAAAAACACACAAATCATCGCGGCCAATCTGGCTGCGATGAGATACGCTCTTAGGTCAGGCAAACCTAAACCTCCGTTCTCAAAGGGGGTAAATAGATACGATGAATTTAGCGGGTGACATTTGATGTTAGTCCCCCATACACAATTCACTATGGCACTTCGCACTTTTTGTAGATCTTGGCATGAAGGCAAGGTGAATAGGCATTTAGAAGTCAGAAGAGATAGTACGTGTGATTTAATAAACCTCACCTTGACCAGCATCGATGTAGAAAAACGCAGGTACGATGGTCAAGGCGAGCAACACATTTATCTATCACTTGTTGCCAGTGACAAGAATCCATAATCGGGACAAAGGAGTTAAACGTATCCCAACACTGTTATCTGGCCACACCACGTGATTTGGAAAGTTCTAAGATGGTCAACGGTCCAGTTCCCAATAGCGATCCCTTTAGACTTGACGAGGTTGATGGTACTCCCCGTCGATGCGCTAAAGCGATCGAATGTCTCTTTGTAGATGCCCAGGGTATAAACATCAGACGCAAAAAGCACTATATCATCTGCATACGCCAGCGACTTGATGTTGATCGATGCTGCTGGCAAATCATAACCCCGGACATCCTTGTGACGATTCAGATGTTGAAGCAATGGTTCTAGGTAAAAGATATACAGGAGGGGGGATAATGGACATGCCTGCCTGACACCTTTCGAGAGTTCAAAGGATGATGAGGTAAAACCATTAATCGTCACGCATGACGTGGCCGTTGCGTACAGTGCTGAGATAATCGTAACAAAGGATCGAAGACGAAGATGGAACAACACTTGGAACATGAAGTCGTGGTTTACGCAAGAGTTTGTTTACGCACTCTAGTTTCCTCCATAACACATCGGATAGTTATAAGATTATCGGACATCCTGCGCGATGGTATTGAGCAGGATTGTCCAGGATCGAAGAACTCGTCAGTAAATAACTTCAAACGTTGTTGAAACACCCCAGTGAAGAGTTTATAATCCGTGTTGAGTAGGGTTATCGGCCTCCACTGGGTCACTAGTTCTGGGTTGTTTCAACAACGTTTGAAGTTATTGAGCGTTGTAGCACACTCTTATGACGCTTCGGCAGAGAGTAGTTCATTGTGCGTCTATTGGTATCAAACAAATATGGCTGGTTTAATAAATGACAGTGAAGAGCAGCGTTTCATAATTAGAGTTCGTGCAAATGCATATCGAGAGGCAGTGGAAGCAGGTGCGTCTTTTATTAATCGCAAATGGGTTGCGAACAAGTTAAACCGATCGGATAGATGGGTGACGGACAATTGGAAGAAAGGTTATGATAACTGCCATGCCGAATTTGCTGAGGGTAGGCCCGAGAAATTATCACAGGAAAGCAAAAACATCATTGCTAATAACAGTGGCAAAAGACGTCGCAGCTGTGTCAACGTTGCACAAGAAATTAAAGCCAAGCGTGGAAAAACAACTTCTCGTTCAACGGTTCAAAGACATCGTCAGCGTGCAAACATCAAGCCATTCCATGTTATTCCGAAACCGATGAAGACCGCATGGGTCATTCCACGGTAACTCATGTTACATATTTATGTCCTCTTTTAAACATGTCACAATAAAATAAAGAGAGAATATGAAAATACAGAGAAATTTGAAACTTAAGGTGTTGTAATTTACTATATCTACTCCTGTTTCAAAGAACACCTTTACATCTTATCCTTTTTTATATATAAAACGTTTGTAAGTTTGGTAACTCACGTTACTGAAAAAGGACATAGAAATTTACCTTGCTGAAATAGATATAAAATTCTCCTAACTGAGAATAGATATATTGCTCTAACTTTTATAATAACTATGACGACTTATTACTTTATCAGAATTATCCTTTAAAATTAAGTTTAACATAAGATTAATTCTTTAAATATGGCATTTTAAAATTGCTTGTGGTAACTCATGTTACAAAGGCTGGTAACTCACGTTACAATTCTCCAATAGACAAACTTTCTAGACAATTTGGCTATGATTAGGGAACTCCTAATCTCATAAAACATTATTTTAAAAATATCAAACTCTGTAATCCTATTCCTTGGTAAATCAGATTTATTTTTTACACCTTAAGTTAGATTTTTTTTAAATTTACATTAGAGTAAAAGAAATAGACTTTTCAATTTATGTCTCCTTCACAATCAAAGTTCATAGCAAGTGAAAACATTCAGTTCATACTTTATAACCTTGTACTTAGTCTCAATGCTGAAGCTTATAAAATTCTTATAAAAAGGGTTGGATTTGGCAACACTTTAACAATTTTATTAAAATCAACATATGAAGCATCAGATTCATCAACCTTAAAAAGATGACCAGTATTACCTAACATCTTAAGAAACATTACTCTTATTTCTCCATCATCATCATCATCAACTTCACTCTGACATAAACGTACATAGCTGAAGCTCGTTTTCCCCGATCCATCAAATTTAACCAAAACATATGAGCCATGTTTGATATCTTCAGTCTTAGGCAGCTGGCTTTCTTCATCCTGAGCTTAATTAATTCATTTGGCCATATGAAGTGTTACTTCACCAAGCTCCATGCCTTTTACACGTTCTTCATCTTCAGAAGCTGAAGTGTCGGTGTATATTTGTGAGTAATAGCTGCTTTGAGGTACAGGATGGTTTCTATGCACCTTAAGTGCATCCCTGGTTAGCATTTGACCATTTGGCTTGCCATGTAGAAAATAAATGCAATGAAATCGAGAAATTCCTGGCAGAGCTGGTGCCTCCTTGAAAACATTTTTCAAGTTCAACCTCTGATTTCTTATATCAATATCTTGTTGAGTCATTTCAACAACTTTTACATTAGAGACCCTCGTTGCGCATTTTGCAAATTCGTTTGCGTTAAAAACATTGTTTTCTCGTCTCAGCACAGCACTTCTAACTTGCCGTTTCAGTGCACTCCCGATCCCATCTACAGGGCTCTTACCGTGGGAAGTGGCAAATTAGTTCCACTTGATCTTTGTCCTGTGCTTTTTATCAAGTTCATCTAAACTTGCAGCTACAAATCTGTTTTTGAATTGAGACGTTGGTCCATCTGACCAAATGTCAACTACTTCAACTTCGGTTGGAACCTCTTCAAGACATCTGTCAATGTAGGCAATCACAGTTTCTTTGTTATGATTTAAGTTATCTGAAGCAATCACAAATGGGGATTGCTTTCCAGAATGCCATATAGAAGCAGTAAATAGACTCACTTGTGGCTGAACCCAATGAAAGCTTTGGATTTCATCTTGTGCGGTAGAGTTAAAATTTTCAGAGAAATCAACCTGCAGCATAGCGAATTTTGAATTAAATTCTGAGCAACATCTGGCGTCCTTTTATAACTGATAAGACACTTGCTGTTTCCGTTTAACAAACGTATGTTCCAGAAACTGAGGAGTAATTATGAAAATATATTCTGCAAGTTCGTTTACAGTTCCTTCTTCAAGAACTTTACTTAACCGCCCATGATATTCTCTCCAGACACTCCAGGTGACAACTGCAGGAGCATCATTTATTAAAATAATGTTTTCTACCTTATTCTTCAGGGTGTCTTTGCAGTCCTTACATTTTCCTAACCAACATTCATCCTTAGCTTCCTTGCATAGAAGTGATTCTGGGAATGTATGTTCAAACTGGGGAAATTCTTTAATAGCCTTGTGCATTGAATTTATAGCGGATATAAAGTTTTCATGATATTTGCACATGCAAACATTATGCGGTAATTTACTGCTTAGCTGCACATGTTGGGGGCGTAATTCAGCAAATTTGCTTTTCCCTATGACTTCACCATACTCATAACAAAACAATGCATGTGTTTCTGCAAGGGAGAACGTCAAGTGCCGAATCTGCATGCGTTTCTTGCCATCTTCAGTTCTCACCGTTACCACATCCTTTATACCTGGAGCTTGGCGGCTGATATCAACACGCTCATAAAATTCTATTACCTTTGCTGCAACTTCTGGACTGGTACAGTTACCATGTCTAACATTTCTCTCTTCAATGCCTTGATTTTTGTCCGTATCACCATATTTTTCATACAGCCTCTTCACAACAGCCATCTTTCTGCGAGGGGACTTTGGTAAGGCGGAGTGTGCAAGAGCTGTGGCTTTACCATAGGATGATGGGTTCTTATAAGGTCCTATCTTTGCTGATTTTAATTTTCTGAATTTAGCAACTCTTTGTTTTGTTTTTCCCTTTCCTGTTTTAGTGCTGATTCTCTTTTTCTAATAGGCAGTGACTTAATCATTTCTTCTTTCCTGTGACGTCTTCTTCTCTCTCTCTCCTTCTGGGCAGCTTTATATTCTTCGTATTTACCTTCCAACTTCAGCTTCTCCCGTCTTCGTCTCATTTTTTCAGCAGGAGTTAACGCCATTCTAAGTGGAAAGGAACATTTTACTAATATTGTCATTTAAATATAATATGGAAATTACTTTTATATCAGTATTATAAGTAAGAGGTAAAATGTGAATGAGTTATGTTCACAGGGATCACAGGCGTAATACAGGTTCAGTTTTTTTAGGAATAAATTTAATTATTGTTGTGTTTATTTTAGAAAATTATTGGATTAATAATATGTATTCTTTATTAAAGTAAAGTTTGTAAAGATGTAATTAGAATTTTAGTCTTGAAACTTTAAAACGACACTGGTATTGTGATAACTCACACTACATACGTAGTCACTCATGTTACATGGTAACTCACGTTACACATTTTAAACCGTAATATTTTCATTTAAATACATAAAAAGAAACAAATGGATTATTAAATTTTGCAATAGATGCAATAGACAATGTGTACACCAGTTTGCAAGAAACAGAAATCATTATTCTTTGTTTTTTTTAAACAAATGCATGTTTTTGGTAACTCATGTTACATGCACGCGATCGGCGATTTAGGCCTAATTTCACGAATATTTTAAATATATTTACATCTGAGGTATATACAGTTTGAATAAGAATGCTTTAACAAATGAATTGAGCATTTGATGCAAATATTATCTACTGATTGAAGACATATAATTACCTGTCAAATAACATGAACTCATCAGTACAACACCATTTACAACATTCATTAACTTCAAGAGGCCGCCATTTTGAAAAAAAGGAAATTGTTGGAAAATTTTGTTCTGCCAGACAACTTTGACATTTATTCTACCAGAAAAATACACAGCAAAATTTTCATCATAAAATTTTAAAATTTATGTTCATGTCCTTATTTTCATGGAATGACCCGCATTAAACATCGAAGACCGGCTCTGGTTTTGCGACTACCTGCGGGATTGGGTGGAAGACGACTTCATGCACCTTGCCCCGAGCGACGAGTTCTTTGTGTGGACTATGAGACGTCCGAATTACCAAAACGATAGGGTCTGGAGCTTATCGATAACAGATATTTCTGACGATGAACACTATCAAGAGCTGCCCAAGAAGCCTGACTGCATTGGCATCTTCGTGTGTTTCACCGCCAAGCGAATGATGTGGAGATTCAAGGAGCAGGGTAAGTCATGGAATGGTGATTATTTTCGGAATTTGCTAACAAATGATGTTTTTCCGTTTCTTCGAGATCCAAACAACACTATCGACCCGCATGAAGTTTGTTTTTTGCACGATAAGGCACCTTGCTTTAAGGCTAATGCAAGAGAAAGTGCTATCGATTTCTTCTCATCAAACGAATGGCCCGGTGCATCCCCTGACCTAAACGTTGCTGAACATTTTGGAGCCGTGTTAAAAGACGCAGTGGAATCTTTAATGATTCAAGAACGTGGTGAAAATCGGTATTCTCGAGACCTTCTAATGGGACACCTGACATCTGTGCTGAAGGACATGGAGTACGATACTGCTCTGTTTGAGACACTCCTCCGCTCCTACCCGAAACGGATGCGTACTGTTCAAGAAGCAGGTGGTGGCCACACTAAATATTGATGTGATAAAAGCAGAAATAAACGTACTTTTTGATTATCAACCGCAGAACATTCCACTTAGTTTTGTTTATTTTCCAGACCCCTAGCAAAAGGTTATGCACAACCCTGTAGGCCCGGGCTAGATTGATGGCGGCCATCCGCTGATAGAAACTTCTTTACTTCGTCTTCGGAGAAGAAACGTGTAATACCGGCTTCGGTTTCCTCAGAATAAGGTCTCAGTGCTTCGATCCAATGCCTGGGGACGATTGGCTGGCTGAAAAAAGATGAAAAGTGGGAGTGAAAAGCTGACAAGATGTCGGCGTCAGAATCCACCATCCCACCTTCCACCATCAGTTGACGACAACGTTTTTTATTGGCTCGCCGCCTCTCCTCTGCAAAAGCAGCCGAGGACATATTCCGAACGTCAGCCGCCCAGGAAAGTTTGGCTCTGAGGGCTGCTCCTGCTGCTCTACGGATCATACGGGCATTAATTTCACTCTTGATCTGAAGAATCTCGGCAGCGAAATTCTCCTTCGGGGTGGAGGATTGGAGAAGTCGGAGAATTTCTTGGAGCATGAGGAGATGGCGACGCCGACTTCTGGCAGCATCCAGCCCAATCTGCGTGAAGAATTTTTTAATTTTAATTATAAGCATTAGCCACGAGGCGAACGTAGGAGGCAAGCTGTGGAGATTCTTTTCCACAAATCGAACGAACATTCCCTTGTAAATTTGGTCGTCGAGCAGAGAAATGTTCAAGAACCAGTCCTTTTGACTAGCAAAACCTGTCGGTGATACTGAAGATGGAGGATTCCAGGACCACATGATGGTACTGTGGTCGGAGAACGAGCATGGAATGACCTCCATTGAACCAGGCGAGCCAGCAAAACTATTGTCAATCAGAAACTTATCTAGGCGTGACGACACCGTGGGCCCCTGATGGAAGGTGAACCCCGGATGATTCCTATAAGGCGATAATATCCACAGATCGACTAATGCGTTTTGCTGGCACAGACGATGTCCAGAAGATAAGATGTTATTGTCGTCTGGGTGGCAATTGAAATCTCCAGCAATCACTACAGTCATAGACGTACACAGGAAATAATCAATGTCACTAAAAAATGTCCGTTTCTCTGCTGAAAAACATGGAGCATACACGTTAAGCAATCGGAAGTTGATGTTAGATGTTGATATATCTAACGCTATTACTCTGTACTCGCAGTCGTACGTACAGTTCGTCACTTGAATGGAGGGGTTAAAAATGATGATAGCCACCCCCTTCCCATTCGGAGAAAACGAGTTGATGAAGAATTGTCCGTTGGGGTACTGGCTGCGAAGGCCGGGGAGATCATGACACGGTTGCGTGGGGGCCAACTTGACCTCCTGAAGCAGAAGAATATCCGGCCTGTACAAAGCAATAAACGTAGATAACACCGAATGCTTATACGTAAAACCAAGGGAACGAACATTTAAGGAGATGACCTTCATTCTGAGGAATTATGAAAGCTATGACGTGCCTGTATCCACCGGAGACTGAGGTCTCGACGATGTCGTTCGAAGCTCAGACGTCCTTCGGATCGGAGAACGAGTCCGGTGGGAGGAGCTGCATTGTTGCCTGGTGCTGCTCTCTCTACTGGAGGATGACGTTGTTATATCGTCCCTTCTGCTACGATGATGGCGTCTCGGCTTCTTCTTACGTGGACTCTTCGCCTTTGTATGCCCGTCTTGCAGCATGGAAGATGATTCCGTTATTTATTAATGAAGGCGATTGCTAAAGCTAGATCCAGTTTCATTACCTCGCCGGTGGAATCGTTAATGAAGAAGCGCACAGACTGATACGAAAAATGCACCAGCCCGTAGTGCTGGTTCAAACGATCCCAGATGAAATTTGCAAACGGGCACTCGATGAAAATATGGCTGACCGTCTCATCAGCGCCGCAGAACAGACATCCAGCAGACCCGACCACTCGCCACTGATGAAGTCGTGTAAGAGAGTGAAATCCGTGATGCAGCAGCCGCCATTGGTAGTTGAATAATGTACGCTCGAAAGCAAAGGATTTCAGTAGCTTTAAGACTGCTACCCACGGATAATTAGGGAAGAACTTAAGGATGTCAGTTGTCTCCCCTGGGTCGGACTGCTGGAAGAACCACGATAGGCGTAATGAACCCCACTCTTGTGGATCCAGACGGCGAAACATGGGCAAAAAAGTCACAATATCGGTGCAGAATATCTTATACAGGTTTGGATGTCGATGATAAGTAACCACTGGCAACAAGGAAGGCAATGGAAGCCTATTCACCTTAAAGAAAAAACGTAAATGCGAGAAAACAAAATTCGCCCACATGGGGGAAGGGCAAAGGAATACCCGAATCATTGCAGCCAGTCTGGCAGCAATAAGATATCGTTTGATATCGGGTAAACCTAAGCCAACTCTCTCGAAGGGGGTAAAAATGAATGAGGCTCGCACTGGATGACGTCGCTGAGCAGACATTTCCCACACAGAGTTCACCATCGTACTACGCAGTCTCTGAAGATCTTTGCAAGAAGGCAAGGTGAATAGGGATTTAGATGTTAATACAGGAAGCACATGCCTCTTTATAAACCTCACCTTGACAAACATTGAAGTTGGAAACCAGAAGTTTCTGTCAAGGCGAGTGATGCACTTCTCAATCACTTGTTGCCAGTGCATAGAGTCCATAGTTGGTAGAAAAGAGAAGACATATCCAAGCACCACGATCCGGTCACACCATGTTATTGGGAAAGTTTTAAGATAGTCCACAGTCCAGTTCCCAATAGCAATTCCTTTAGACTTGACGAGGTTGATGGAACTCCCCGTCGAAGTACTAAAGCGGTCAAAGGTCTCTTTATAGATGCTCAAGGAATATGAATCGGACGCAAAAAGCACTACGTCATCCGCATAAGCCAGTGTCCTGATGTTAATGGATGCGGCTGGCAGATCATATCCTCGAACATCTTGGTGGCGATTCAAAAACTGTAGTAATGGTTCCAGGTAAAAAATGTACAGGAGGGGGGATAATGGACACCCCTGCCTGACACCTTTTAAGAGTTCGAAGGTGGAAGATGTAGAACCATTAATCGCCACGCACGATGTGGCCGAATCGTAGAGAGCGGAGGTCATCGTAGCGAAAGCCCGAAGACGAAGATGAAAGAACACTTTGAAGAGAAACAAGTGGTTCACTTTGTCAAAAGCTTTCTCTTGGTCAAGGCTTAACACAGCAAGAGTTTGATGGCGTGCACAAGCTTCCTCCATCACGCACCGAATGGTGATTAAATTATCCGACATCCTGCGAGATGGAATAGAGCAGGATTGTCCGGGGTTGATGAACTCGTCGGCGTAAATTTTGAGTCTTGATTGGAAGACGCCAGTGAAGACCTTATAATCCGTGTTAAGAAGGGTTATAGGCCTCCACTGGGTGACGAGCTCTGGATTCGGCACTTTAGGGAGCAGGATGATTTTCCCCACAGTGAACTCTGCTGTGATGGAGGAAGGATCTCTGATGATCGAATTCAGCACTTGAACCAAGAAAGGGCCAAGAAGTTTCCATGTCGCATTGTAGAAGGAGTATGGAATGCCATCCATACCCGGGCTGGGGGGTGGCCGTGGCCTGGTTGTCTCGTCGGTTGGCTCGCCAATCAATGGAGTTCAGCAACTTCAGGCGCGGCCAGCTGCTGGTTGGGTGACGGCCTGGGCTTGAGGGCCACCGCTGGCGGGACAGCTATTTGGGGCGCGGCTGTTGGGGGACTTTGGTCTGACCCATTTGCCGATTGACCATAGCTGGTGTTCCAGCAGTTGGTGACAGCCTCTGGTTCGTTTATCCCCAGCAGCTTTTCCATCATGAAACCCCCCGTGCTTCGGAGGGCACGTTAAGCCGTCGGTCCCGACTGCTACTGTCATCTCGTAGCAGTCGTTATTAATGGGATGGCACAAAACTCCCTCGTAGGAGTAGGTGCCGCAGATTATCGCTTGCGATAATCTACCCTCTGTACCAGATAAGATAAGATACCCGGGCTGGACTGATGACGGCCGTCCGCTGACAGGAACTTCTTGACTTCGTCTTCGGTGAAGGGACGTGTAATGAAGGCATTGGAATCCTCTGAAAAAGGTCGTAGTGACTCAATCCAATTGTTCGTGGCATCTGATGGGAAGATTGGGTTACTAAAGACAGATGAAAAGTAGGAGTGGAAAGCAGATAAGATATCAGAATCAGCATCTACTTCCCTACCTGCCACTACTAAGCGATGACATTATTTGACGTTGGCTCGTCGTCTCTCCTCAGCGAATGCGGCCGATGACATATTTCTGACGTCAGCAGCCCAGGTGAGTTTGGCTCTGAGCGCTCCGCCAGATGCTTTCCGGATCATCAGAGCGTTGATTTCGCTCTTCACCTGACGAATATCAGTCGCAAACCCCTCCTTAGGGGTGGAATTTCGGAGGAGCCGGAGGATTTCTTGGAGCATAAGGAGATGACAACGGCGGCGCCTCGCAGCATCAATCCCAATCTTCCTAAAAAATCGTTTGATTTTGTCCTTGAAAACAAGCCACGAAGCAAGAGTAGGAGACAACTTGTGGAGATGTTTTTCCACAAACTGAACAAACATTCCCCAGTATTCCTTGTTGTCGAGCAGAGAAACGTTCAGGAACCAGTTTTTATTTGACGCACTGCCTGCGGCACAAGCTGAAGATGGAGGTTTCCATGACCACATGATGGCACTGTGGTCAGAGAAGGAACACGGAATCACCTCCATCTGTCCAGGTGAGGCAGCAAAAGCATTATCGATCAAAAATAGGTCTAGTCTAGATGACAAGGGGTCCTTGATGGTAAGTGAACCCCGGATGATTTCTATGTGACTCGTGTGTCCATAGATCGAATAATGCATTTTGCTGACATAGATGATGCACATGTCCAGACGAAAAGTTGTTATCAACGTCTTGATGGCAGTTGAAGTCTCCAGCAATCACCACAGGCCTAGCACAACACAAATAAAAGTTCATGTCGTCGAAAAAAATCTGCTTCTCTGCTCCTACACCCGGCGCATATACGTTAAGCAATCGGAAAGTCACACCTGATGATGAAATGTCTAACGAAATTACTCTGCACTCGCAGTCATAAATACATTTCCACACCTGAAGGGAAGGGTTAAAGATGATTGTAACAACCCCTTGTCCAACAGGTGAAGATGAGTTTATGAAGATTTGCGCACTAGGAAATTGACTGCGAAGCCAGGTAGATTGTAACCTTTCTGCGTGGAAGCTAATTTAACCTCCTGCAGAAAAAGGATATCTGGCCGGTACAGAGCAATAAAAGTTAATAATACCGATTTCTCAAAATGGGAACCCAGGGAACGTATGTTCAGCGAGATGACCTTCATTCAGAGGATTTAGATGGAAGAGGCTGACCTAACTTCGATGGAGGCTGGTCGTCTTTGACGACGAATGTGGCTCAGCAGTCCTTCGAAGCGGTGAGCGCGTCCGATGAGAGGAACTATGGCGGCTACTCACACTGCCGTCCCTCTCGGACGATGATGATGCCTTCTTGCCCCTTCTGCTACGATGGCGGGTCTTCTTTTTACGGAAATCGCCGGGGAGACTTGCTCTCCGTAGGTCCTTCCGGCTGCGTCGATGTGGAGATCGCCGTTGGAGCCGAAGATGACACTGGGAACGCTGCAGGAAGACGGGTGATTCCCATTGGCTGCGACGCTGGTAGAGACGGAGGAGGGAGAGCTGGAAATTCTTCCTCCAAAGCCGTCGAGGCATCACCCAATGGGGCTTCGATGTCTTCCTCTGCAGAGACCACATCTTCATCCATCACGACGTCGCTTGATGGCAGAAGCAAGGACGTATCCTCAGCAACCTCTGAAGACGGAGGGAGTGATGATGGCGGCACTAATCCCTGCTCGTCTTCAGTTGGTAGTGGAGGCAAAGATGGCTCCGGTGAAGCGGCCCGCGACGTACAAGGAGAAGGTACGGGCCGGGCCGGTCGTTGTGGCTCTGCATCTTGTTCAACAGTTGTCATCTTCGGTGACGGACGAGGCGTTGACGTGACTGCTGCGGTACTGCCGTCCATCTTCTCCGGGCAACGATGGTTCCTGCCCACTAAGCGTGAACATTTCGCACACTTTTTCAGGAGAGGGCAATCTCTCCTGACATGAGAAGATTTTTTGCAGTACCAACAGCACTGCCTCATCCCCTTTAGTACACGAAGACACGTTCTCCATGTAAAATAAAGGAATCTGGAATGTCCTTGTCCAGCCTCATATCGAAATATATGTCGCCGTTCTGGAGCCGGGGAGTATCTACGTGCTCGGGACGAAAGATACCGAGCACTTCCCCAAACTCCGACATAAAATTTCGGATATAAGCCGTGGACAACAACGGCGAAATTCCCCTTACGTAGACTGTGAGGTGGCCAGGGTCCGCGTGATAGAAGCTGACGGTGGTGTTGCCAACTTTCACGCACTCCACATCGACGATGCGATCAGCAATTGCGCTTGATTTGCAGAGCATCCTCAACTCCGTAGAGGAGAGTCTCTGCAACACCAAGATTGAAGGGTCTTCAGATGCTAAAACCGGCGGTACTCCGGATTTGGAATACAACGCCTTCATAAATGTGGCGACGGAAAAAGGCCCGTCCGCTTTAAACATGACCATACGGTCCATGATAATAAAGTCACAAAAAATAAGTTCACAGGGGGGGGGGTGAAACCCCCCCCGGGACCGCCGGGGGGAGGGTCACAAAAAGTCACAAATTACTCACGCACGCGTAAGATGGTTGGTTGCGGCGTGAATAATTTTTAAGGCCAAGAACAACAATTAAAGTCACTTACAATACAGACACTATTCACTACAAACTCCTGAAGCACGATCTCGGGTAGGGACTCGATCTCTGTCTTCCCTTTCCTTTCTTCTGTTTTTATATCCATTTTTAATTTGCATTTTAACTTTCTTACCCAATGAGCAGCCTTCCTCGATTCTCTCGAATCTTCCGCCTCTTCGATTTCTTCTTATGGGTGGCAGGCTCCGCTGCCTTTCCTTCTCCACTGGCTTTTTCCGTCTTCTCCTTCCTCTCCCTTGCCTTTGGAATCGAGTCGGATCGTCGGCTTTTTTATAAGCCTTTTATAACTTTGCTGTGTTAGTTTGTTTAGGTCAAATCTTGTAATCAATATTAAACCAACTTTCCGACAAGCTAGGGAGCTGCAATTTGACACACTTATGCAGAATCGATGACAATTTATGATAAAGAAAAAATTTTGAAATCGGTTCATTGGTTCGTGTTCTAATGGTACTAACTCATTACTACGAATTGATTGTTGTAACAATTGGACATTTCGTTATGGCGAGAGGTAAATGTATCTATTGGTTATTGTTGCAAAATTAAGCTGTATTGTTGCCACTAATTAAAACATTATAAAAGCTTGGTTTGATAAAACCTTTTAACTCTTATCTTGTTTCTCTTCCTTCGCTGCTCTTGGCTGACGATCTGACACAAGGCATTTTGGTACTACACTCTGATTAACGATTAGGAGTTTTTCAACGAAGCCATGTCTGAAGCCTCTAAGACAAATTGGTAGAGCCGCAAATTATCATACTGATTTTCCTAAGCGGACTAAAATATCAGCATGAGAACGGACATAGTTCAGGGCGGCGTAAGCCCTTCAAAAAACTATCAAAGGACAGCGCAAATTTCATTGTTTCCTTCTCGCCAAGATTTCGAAAAAAATTGTTTCTCTCTGCTTCTTCTCAATCTTCCTGCCTATCCCATCTCTACCGAATTTTAGCTTGACCTCCCATAACAAAGGGATTGCCCAGGGATAAGACGTTTTATGATCCTAACCACTGTTTGAGTTGCACTTCGCAGTAAGCGCGCATCACAGTTTATCGCATAGCGACCCAACAATGTCATAAAAAATCCACATAATTTATCTGAATCGTAGAATACTCAGTTGGTTTCTTGACAGAGACGATTTAACTTTCACAAAAGTGTGGAAACCAGTTTACAATCTTTACTGGAAACACTTTAACAATAGTCACTCATAACTAGTCATGAAATAAACTTGTAAGTCATTTCTATATATATAAAGAAGGATGTTTGTGGGTCTGTGCGTCTGTGGGTCTGTAGATCTGTGTGTACGTTTTTTATACAAATCTACAGTTTTATTCCGATCTTGATAAAATTTCGCATACATGACCTTTAAAGCATGAGGAAGGTCACTGTCTACCTCAGATTTCGGAAAAATAATAAATATCGATAAAAAATCGATATTCATGGTTATAGCAAGGCATATTAATGAGAAATATCTCATGACCAACAATGCAAGGCAAAGTTGGTACAACAATAGGTATCAACAATGGTATCAGCACGCAATTCACAAACACACTGCATGAACCAACAATATATATCTCATGACCAATAAAGAAAGGAAAAGTTTGTGCAAGTGTAATTATCCCGGGCAACGCCGGGTACCTCTTCTAGTTTCTTAATATATATGTAATGATCGGCTAGGCGTCCTCAAATATGGACAAAATAAATATAAGTTAGTTGTATTACCCTCGCTCAGACCGCATCAATCACTCAGATCGACGAAATTAATAAACATTCGAAAACTTAGGGTTTCAAAATCGAGGGGGTGACTTATTTCCAATGGTTCGGCGCTGCACGTTGTAAATAGGAGAGTCAGAATAATATTTCTTTTCGTTTATACGTTTATTTTCCAATTTTTGAAGTGAAACTTCTTTTGCGGCGTCAACGACTTGAAACCAATGACGTATATTAAAGATAGACTCCGAATCCTATTGTTAACAATGGCCGTGTTAGTAAATTGAGCGCTCAGTGAGCACTCAGAGGACGCTCGCTCCAAATGCGTTCGAAAATTCCCCGCCTCCAAGATCTCGACGTTCGTAAAGTCTTGCTCTTCGAGAGCGCTCCCGAGCTTAGTGAGCGTAGTTTATTTTGGCTCAGTTTACGAACACGGCCAATGCCACCAAAGTGAAGCAAATTGAAGCCTGATAGTCTGGGCAGGAATGAGCCGTGGAGTAGTTAGCTGTCTGACTGCTTTGTTTTTGACGATTTTGAACCCGACGAATAATTAATTCAAAATCATTCCTCAAATTTGTTATGCCAAACAGACACGAAAAAGGATCAGGAATCATTTTCCACAAGCATAAATTAAAAATACGTAACTGAAATGAAAATAGGGTAACTGAAAGATGATCGAAACGAAATTGAAATTGAAACCAAGATCGAAAGATGGTTTACAAAATATAATAAAATACTTCAAATACAAAGTTAACGAAAAGATAATCTTATCACTCCGTGATGGGCGTGTGAAAGAATTATTACTCAGCTACCTTTAGCCATGTGTTTTGCATAATCTTCACTCATTTTCGGCCATGACGGTTCTGGAGCTTCCCAATTTGCTTCAAGTATTGCGGCTGGTTTCGGAGTCTATCTTTAATATACGTCAATGCATGAAACGATTTTCGAGTTACGTAAGTGATGTAATTCCAACAATACAACCTTCTTTATTTCCAACAAACAGAAAACACTGATTGTTAACATCCATGATGGAACGTGACCACCGAGAGAGAAGGCATCTGCATTGAAATGTAATACACTGTGCAAATGCAGGGCTTACTATTGGTAGAAATAGGAATATATATACACTATTCTGCTGCTAAGTATGACGCCAGTTCCTGGCCCATTGGCTAGCAATTCCAAACAATAGGTTTAACTCATATCATATCAGTGCCACAATACAGTGGCAATGGAAAAAAGATGGTGAAAATAAAAGAAACCCGTCGTCCAGTAATATCAATGAATTGCAAAAGTAAATATTTATTTTATTTATATAATAATAATAATAATAATAATAATAATAATAATAATAATAGTATAAAATATAATAATTGGTATATGCATGCGTATTACATCTCTCATTCATAGTCTTTTCATGATTGTAGTTATGTGAATCCAACGGAGAGTTCGGCGCCAAAAACAGCCGCAGAACGCATAGAGCTCATAGACGAACTAAAGAAGCAATTCCAACCAACAAAAATACCGTGAATATACCACATGACAACCCGCAATAAAGGTAATTTTAATAAAATAATGGAAAGCGTTGATGAACAGTGTTATTTATCAAGGATGTTAAAAAAATCGGTCGTTTGGTGACGCCATTTTTATTTCGATTTTTTGAATTTGACTTCAGATTCGGATAGAACATGGAAAAGTAGATTAGGAATGTCTCTAAGACCGACTCTCCATCTCTTTGCCTTCATCGATAAAATTGAGTATAAAATTTGATTTTAAGTAATTTTCAAATTTAAAAGTAGATTATTGCGGAGCGAGGACTATCCGTAAAATTCGAAGCTCAATGACTGTTGATTTAATAGCCATTCCGCTTTATAATCGGTTGATGTGGATATGCATTAGCAGTTTTGTAACAATTTTTGCCTGGTTTGTAAGCAAGTTTATGTTGTTAAGTGTGCAACATGTTGGCGGTCCCTATTTACGAGCAAATTTTGTCGAATGGAATCAGATGACATGTTCGACAGAATACTATTGGCCATTTTGATACACTTAAAACAAACCGACACGGTCAGATGCAATCAAAGTCTTCTGCACTCAATGAAATCTTTCTTTCGACCCATGATATACAGGGTGATTTACATCG
>JAHWFO010095542.1:0-12796 GCA_023313115.1 Rhysida immarginata | reverse complement strand
GCCGCGTGACTGAATGCGCATGCGCTATCTACGCGATCATTTCGCTTCCCATCTCGAAATAGGTGCTGCCACGATTGCACGTGCCACGTGATTCGAAACTGTTTTTTGATTGGGTGCGATAGAGTCGCGCCTCAGATGCGCCACAGAATCGCCCTCGTGACGTCACTCCGCGCATGCGTGCTTCACAAAGCGATAGAATCGCGTGATCGTCACGCTAAGTGGGCATCCAGCATCAGAGTAGACGGAAGCGGAAGCCTTCGACGAATGTCTCTTTCCAACATGTCCCAAATGTTCTCAATCGGATTCAAATCCGGACTTTGTGCTGGCCACATTGCAACTCGGTGTCACGTTCAGAAACCACTCCTGAACAATTCTTGCTCGATGGACAGTAGCATTGTCGTACATGTAGAACCCGTCACGATTGCAGGATGGCAACAATGTTCAGGTAGT
Source organism: Rhysida immarginata (assembly GCA_023313115.1). Lineage (NCBI taxonomy): Eukaryota > Metazoa > Arthropoda > Chilopoda > Scolopendromorpha > Scolopendridae > Rhysida > Rhysida immarginata. Next base: position 12,346 of record JAHWFO010095542.1, on the reverse strand, counting down.
CTTTGGCTTTCACCTGACTGTCATACCAACAAAACATGGCCCATACCACGACACCTCCTCCTGCGGCTTGAACTGTGTTCACGACACGTGAGGGGTCCATCGCTTCGTGGGGCTGCCGCAAAATTCTCTACCGGCCGTCGGTGTAACGTGACTCGTCCGACCAAATCACCGTCTACTGTCCAGTGACGATACCGTTCTTTACACCACTGCCGACCATGCATTCGTTAAAGAGACCTTCAGGTCCTAAAGCAGAGTAGACGTAAGCGGATGCCTTCGACGAATGGCTCTTTCCAACATGACCCAAACATTCTCGATCGGATTCGAATCCGGACTTTGCGCTGGCCACGGCACATGTTGCAACTCGGTAGTGTCATGGGACCCTTGCCCATACCACGAAACCTCCTCCTGCAGCTTGACTGTGTTCAAATTCTGTCGGCTATCGATGCAAAACAGCGTGTAACGTGACTCGTCCGACCACATCGCCTTTTTCCAGCCGTCTACTGTCCAGTCACACCACTGCAGGCGAGCTTTCCGGTTTGTTGCCGACACCAGGCGCTTCCTCACTGGCATGCGACTTCACATCCCTATTCGCTTCGACTCTCGACGCATTGTTCTGGAGGAGTCGGGTTGCAATGATCCTTCGTCGAAGTCTGCCGTCAGTTGCTCCTCCGTCTCAGACGACGTCGGTCTCTGTCTGCGTTGATTGTTTTTGATTGATAACTCTTGCGGATTCCGTTTCCACGCATTGAACACCTTTTGAGATAGCGGTCACTTGTAATCGTAGCTCCAGCTCCAACTGCAGCTGCTATTTCCCCCCGTTTTGTGCGTGTCCTGTAATTACAGCCAAACGAGGGTCAATACCATATCGAACGAAGGTTTCTAATTCATCATCGGCCGGTGTGTACGTCAAGATACTCCGTCGTCTACGCGATGCGATCAGACAAAAACGTAACGACGAGTGGGAACAAAAAAACTGGCACAGCTGACTTTGCACAGCAACGCCCCAGCGCCTGTACCTAGCAAAACTGGCGTATCATCAACATCGGAACATCCACCGTACGTGCCAGACCTCGCTCCGTCGCATCGCAGAGTGTTTCCAGGTTGATGAAGTGAAAAGATACGAAACGACAGTGTCGGTGTAAATGAATCCTCCTCCATTGGCCTGAGCACATCGACCCCATTGATGAACGAGCCGAAGGATTCCTTTCTCCCAGAATTCCTTTGGCCGTGACGAGACCCAGTCCTGCACAGCGTTCTTGAGTTCATCGTCCGAGGTGAAGAGCTTGCCTTTCAGATGCTTCTTCAGTGGACCAAACAGTCCGGACTGTAGGGCGGATGGTCTAGCTGCTCCCACTTGAACGCGGTCAGTTCCGCTTGTGTGACCCTGGAGACGTGTGGACGAGCGTTATCATGGAGCAGAAGCACACCCTCCGTGAGCAGGCCCGGTTGTTTGTTCTTGATGGACCTGCGTAGGCGTCGGACTGAGTGTCTCACAGTACACTTCTGTGTTGCCTGCTGACGTCACGGCTTTGAACTTTTTCGGGGGAGGTGACGACGAATGCTTCCACTGCATTCTGTCCCGCTTTGTCTCTGGCTCGTAGTCATGGCACCAGCTCTTATCACCTGTGACGATCCGCTCCAGGAAAGCGGGATCGTCATGATAACGACACAGATGTCGAATGGCTAGCCCGATACGAAGCTCCTTTTGCTGGTCGGTGAGATGCTTCGGAACTCACTGCGCACACACCTTCCGATACCGCAACCGGTCGTGAACAATTGCCCACGTTGTTCCGAAGCTGACATCCATCTGTTCCGCCAACATTCGCAATGTGACAAGGCGATCGCTTTTCAATAGGCCGTCCGCCTTGTCGATGAGTGTTCGTCTGGCCTGGTCGTGGGTCATCACGGAAACGGAAGACGCCTCGCTGCTCCTCAACAGTCGAATTGGGAAACTTGAATGCCATCCTGTCCGAACACGCACTGCCGCGTCGCTTGGACGCCGCTCTGTATCGGAGCCTCTGCTCTCTACTCCGACTCCACTCGCACCCCTACATGTCTCGCTACGTTCTCCCATCGCGCCATCCGCACTTTAGAAACGATTCCGTTGTTACGACGTTTCGTACCTTTTCATTTCATCAACCCTTGTACAAACGTTGTCAGAAGACGGACAGTTTCGAAGCTACCTCGCACGTTCAAACAAACTTACCGATCCCGAGACGATGAGATTGGACTGCGGATTAAAATTGCAACAAAACACGTAGTTGCTGTGACCTTTTAGCGTCTTCAAACACTTGCCCTGCGGACGGAAGAGAAAAAAAACAACATTCAAAATCGTTTTAACAGAAACAGACACGGGAGGCGGAGAGAATCATGCGAACGTATGAAATTGCACGTACCGAGCTCAATTCCCAAATCTTCAGCGTCTTATCGTCGGAAGCGCTCACCAAGAGCCTGCTGTCGCTTGACCAAGCCACGTCTGATATTCCCTAAAAAAAAAAAACGAAAGAAACAAACACGCTCTGCAATGAAATCGCCCCACCAACAACGAGTTATCCGACCTTATCCGGGGGGTACGTCTACCTCTGACTACTAAACGATTACATGCATGCTCACGAGACATGACCATTTGAGTCGATACAGGGTGTCCAGGTGCCTGTATAAGCTCATCAGTCGACACCTGTGCGAGACGTTCAATGCCGCGACGACGACGACAACCGTTTACGCAATTAACGGACTTTGAACCACGTAGGATTATTGGCCATGTGTCGAGAGGAAACCCGGAGAAGCACGTCAGCTCGCGCGACAACGTCACTATTCCCGGTACTGCTCCAGTGTCGATAGCGACAATAGCACGCCGGTTACACGCCGTGACAATGTCTCACTTTGACATCTGACCACCACGCGATACGACTGCAATTGTGTCGTCAACGAGTGGGCTGGTGAATGGAATCCCGCTTTTGTTCGGACACCGACGACAGACGCGGACGGGCGTGGTGCAGACCATTGGAACGTGCCAATGAACAACGCATCCGGTATCGCCATCGTGGATCACGGTCTGGGGCACAGATTACCGAGTAGACAGATACGACATCGCTGAGCGGTTGCGCTTGGCATGCAGCGATCATGGAAATCATACGACGACGACAGCGACAACCGTTCACGCAATTAACGGACTTTGAACCGAGGCTGGATAGTTAACCAGACAGATTGCTGTCCACGTGTCACGGGACGATGTCGGAGGCAATGGAGAAGCACGTCGGCTTGTACCAACAGCAGCAAACAGAACCATCACCCTGCGGCAACTGCACGACGACATCACTATTCCCGTTATGCTCCAGTGTCGATAGCGACAATAGCATGCCGCGATAGTGTCTGCCAAGCGTCCAAAGTGTCTTGAACGAATGGAATTGCACCCGGCATGGCCCACAAGGTCCCGAGACCTATTGCCAATTGAGCATGTGTGGGACGTGGTGGACATTGTTTATGTTCATCCCGCAATCTCCATGACCTCACACAGCAGGTTCACCGCCCTGAAAGACGTACCTTAAGATGACAGTCGCCACCTACGGCTGGAACAATGCATCGCCGCATCACCATGCCGCTTTCCGTTGGGACACCCTGTACAAACGAGTGCAGAACCATCACCGCGACAATGTCTGCCAGGCGTCCATTGTCGTGTCTTCCTTTGACGCCTGAACACCATGCAACACAACTGCGATCGTGTCGTGAAAGAGTGAGCTGGCAAACAAAAGGAATGACAAATCCCGCGGATGGGTGTGGCGCAGACCATTGGAACGATCCACGACAACGACAACCGTTCACGCAATCAACGGACTTTGAACGAGATCGGATTATTAGCATCTCCAAGGATGGATGGTCAACGCTAGCGGACAGAACCCTGCGGCAACTGTGTACTGCTCCAGTGTCAATAGCGACAATACACGCCGCAACAATGTGGTGTCTTCCTTTGACCTCTGAGCACCGCGCGATACGACTGCAATGGTGTCGTGAACGAGTAGCGTGGCGAATAGAATGGCGAATTGCGCTTCTGTTTGGACACAGACACAGACGTGTGTGGTGTAGACCACTGGAACGTGCCAATGAACAATGCATTCAGTATCGCCACCGTGGACCAACACCCGGGACCATGGTCTGGGGTGCCATCGGCTACGATACCAGAACGCCTTTAGTCACCATCCAAAGCACCCTGACAGCAGCACGGTACGTCACAGAGATTCTGCACACCATACCCGGTGCAGTCTTTCAGCAGGATAACGCCAGACCTCACACGCTAAACATGAGCATGGCATGTCTGCATGATGTCAACTGCCTGCCACGGCCCGCGAGGTCCCCAGACCTATCGCCAATCGAGCACGTGTGGGACATCGTTTATGATCATCCCGCAATGTCCATGAACAGACACGGCAGGTTCGTCAGGCCTGGGCAGGCAGATGACATTCAACAAAGCTCATTTTGGAGCCCATTCGGACAACCCTCGATTCATGACGCGACCAGTCGTGTTATGAATCAAGGGTCGTCCGAATCGGGAGAAAATTTAAAATGAATAAAGCTATCTACGTAAGCCTGCGTCGTTCTCGCATCGATCGGACATAGTCAACATTTCGAATCAATCACTGGTGCTTCCAAAATGAGCTTTGTGACAGGCTTTGAACGGTCGCGACCAATCGGACTTTTTAGACAAGCTTAAACCCGCGAGAGTTAACCTTTCGGACACGAGTTACGTGCACTCGGGCCCTCATGGGCTATCGCACTTCACATAAAAAAAAACATAGACTGAACGACCAATTTATAAGAGACACCCCCACTAACAGCGTGTTGCGCCTCCTTTAGCGGCGAGAACTGCCTGAATACGTGCCGGCACGGACTCAATAAGCTGTTGAAACCACCGTTGCGGAGGAATAGCAGGCGTCGGATGGTTCTCTCCACTTCATCCCATAGATGCTCGATCGGGTCGAGATCAAGCGACCGAGCTGGCCACTGAAGCAAGTGGAAGTCTGCGTCACGTTCCTCGAACCATTCGAGCACAGTGACAGGGAGCATTGTCCTGCTGAAAGTGCCCGTCACCACCAGGAAACACAGTCATCATCATGAACGAGCGCACCTGATCGGCAACAATGTTCAGATAGTGTGTCGCATTCAGGGATGTGTCTGCGGATATTAGAGGACCCGGTGTGTTCCAAGAGAAGACACCACAGGAGCGCTTTCATATTTTGCAGCGACGGTACCCGTACAGGCCACCTGTCAATAAACCCAGCTCGCAGCAAGGTGTGCTGCACCGTGTGCTCCGAAACGAGTTAGGATGCTCCCTCGTTGAACTGCGCTGCAATTTCTTGGGTAGATTCCGTCCCGTTGCTGTGGATGATTCGTGCCAGTTCCCACTAGCGCGGAACCGTGGCGGAAATATCGCACGTGACGTCATACCGTAGCGTAAAAACCGCTACCGTCTAGAGTTGAGACGGATTTAACTTTACCGCAACGGTAAAATCCGCCGAGGTAGCGTCCACCAATGAAATCGATGCATATGCGTGACGTTGACAATCTCGTCAAGATGGCGACGCTAACGAATAGTATCGTTTACCAGCGCAGCAATCTTAGCGAACATCGTCAAATAAACAGCAACACCCTTGCTTGTATCTCCGTCCATTTATGTTTATCCCCGAAGAGACTCTTGGGCGTAACGTGCCGCGATCGTGGGAACTGTTCGGCGGAATCATCGCTGCGTGTAACTGCGGTGGTTTTAACCGTTCCGCTTTTCCCGAGGAAGTTCGCATTTGCGAAACGCTCGACTGCGCCCGTCAAGCTCCAACGATCATGCCTTGTTCAAAGTCGCGATCCAATGCATCCCTCTTATACACCGCTTCGGCCCGTTCTGTTGTTTGGGTGTCGCCGTAAGGGGTGTCTCTAATAAATTGCTCGTTCAGTGTATGCCGAGAGAACTTCTTACCAGTTTATGTCCCGAAATGGTCTTCTCGAACTTTCCGTCGTAGGCACCCCAAATTTTAAGAAGCTTGTCTGCAGCTGTGTCGGAAAAAAAGAGCAATGATTATCGTAAAGAAAAGGACCAATCAAGCTACTATGCATGGCAATGATACTTACATGAACTTGCTAACCATTCCCCATTGGGGCTGAATTTGACAGACGACACGGCTTTTGTGTGACCAGCAAGCGTGAACTTTAAAGTGTAATTCGGCTTCTAGAGAAAAGAGAAACGGAAACGTTATCATCAAATACACATCCTATTTGCTTGCCCAAACTTTTGACACCAGAGGGAGCAACTACTCCAACCTCCCTTAACGTGAGGTGTTCAGAGCTCGCTAGCGGGAATTCTATTAGGCCAAATGCAGTACATTTTGGTGTATATACTTAGTGGATCATGCAGTTTCCATTTCTACAAAAAAAATAGTACCAAAAGTCGCCATAGGGGGCGCTTATTTCAAGAAAACAATGAATGAACAAATACCGTACAAACCAACTTTAGTAACAACAAATGTGTTTCAATAAGACCACCAGTGTGCATGCGCTACACGACATTTTTTTCTACGGCAGCTCGCAGCATATCTGCATTAATTAGTCTGCTATGGAACATTATTTGATCCTTTAACGTTGAGAGGTCAGGAACGTGTGCTTGATACACAAGGCTTTTCAAATATCCCCATAACCAAAAATCACAAGGGTTGAGATCAGGCGACCAGGGTGGCCATACCGTGGGAAATGCACGACTAATCGTTCTGTTCTTTAACAGCTTTCACCAATCAATACAATTCACTGTGGAACTGGAGGAGAACGGAGCTATTCCCTTTCTGGATCTCAAAATTATACGATCGAAGAACAAATTGGATTTCGACATATACAGAAAGCCTACGCACCCCGATGTATACATCCACCATGACTCCAACCACTGTTGGAGCCAAAAACTGTTCGCCTTCGTATTCTTGATAGACAGAGCACTCAATATACACTATATGATCAAAAATATCCGGACACCCCTCACAGATCATCGATTGGCCCAATGTCACATGATAATGACTTGCACATCATTTGAATAGCTGCCCACACCTTCAGACACAACTCTGCTTGGACATTGCCAAGAATGGGTTGTTCGGCAGAGCTCACCGAGTTCCAACGTGGAACCGTCATCGGATGTCACCTATGCGACAAGTCCGTGCATGACATTTACAGCCTTCTTCAGATACCCAAGTCAACAGTAGGCGATGTCGTTATGAAATGGAAGACCCGGGGATCGACAACAGTTCCACAACGAACCGGTAGACCCAAGAAACTAACGGACAGAGACCGTCGAGTGCTTCGTCGTGTCACCCGCAGCGACCGGAAGTCCTCGGCAGACAAAATTGCCACAGACTTTCGAAACGCCTCTGCAAACGATGCCAGTACCGTGACGATTCGTCGGGAACTGCACACGATGGGATTCCGTGGCCGTGCTGCTGCCCACGAGCCCCACGTCAGCAGGGTCGACGCCGAGCGACGTCTGGAGTGGTGTAAAGCCCACAGAAACTGGACAATGGACCGATGGAAACGTGTAATGTGGACAGACGAATCTCGCTACACACTCTGGCAATCCGACGGACGAGTTTGGGTTTGGCGCATACCTGGAGAACGCTTCTTACCCGAGTGCACAGAGCCCACAGTCCAGTTCGGAGGAGGAGGAGTCACGGTGTGGGGCTCGTTTTCACGGTACGGACTGGGCCAGCTCGTTCCTGTGCAAGGAATCACGAACTCCGACCGTTATCTGAACGTTTTGGACAACTGTGCACTTCCGACGTTGAGGCAATTTTTCGGAAACGGGCCGTTTCTCTACCGACACGACAATGCTCCGTGCCACAAAGCGAGGCATGTACTGCAGTGGTTTGCGGACTCCGGGGTCGAAGAAACGGGTTGGCCGGCACAAAGTCCCGACCTCAATCCTATAGAGAGTCAGTGGGACGAATTGGAAAGACGCTTGCGGGCCAGATCACGTCGGCCAACTTCTGTACCTGAACCGATTCTCGCTCTTCGGGAGGAATGGAGGAACATTCGGGAAAGTACCTACCAACATTTGGTGGAAAGTCTTCCCCGAAGGGTGGAAGCTGTGATTCGGGCAAAGGGATGTGCAACGCCCTATTGATTTCCATGAAATCGTGGCTAGAGCGCAAACGTGCATTTGTCCGGATATTTGTGATCATATAGTGTATATTCCATATTTTTGTTACACGAAGCAGTGTATTCCATACTTATGTTGGGGGATTGTATACCGTAATTTTCGGTAGTAGCGCCGCGGCGTTTCTGTTAATAAAAGTGAAAATTTTGGCATGTGCAGCGTATCAGCCACCGCGGCGCTACTGTCGGAGATCTTACAAAAATTAAAAAAAAAAAAAAAAAAAAAAATTATATTATTTGATTTACATTTATCGATAAATTTATCGATGAATTCACATCCTTTTAATTAAAAATTCACCCCGATAGCGATCGAGCGTAAACGTTCATCGGCAGCGGCGGATTTAGACTGCCAGTCCGCCCATGTTCATTGATCAACGTGAGCATTGCATCTAAAAACTTCCCGCCCTTATCGTTCTCATCGTTCCCTACATGACCAACATTATCGACTTTCAAATCTGATCACGTTCAAGGGCGCCCGATCACTTTCGCCACTTTCGCTTCGCTATAATGGCCGACAGTGAAAGCGTATCCCATCTCGAAGTCAGTTCCGAATGCGTTTATAGTTTTGTAATGAATCTGAAGGCACAAAACACGTCAGGATACACGTTTTTTTTTAGGATAAATCTTCGCTGTGGCTACAGTCATGGAACCGTGTACGATTTTTCAGTCCCGGAATGACGTCTTTTCCTGCTACGTGAAGGGAAGAGTGGTGCACGGCGACCACGGGATCGTAATCGAGATTTGTTTCACGGATCTGCAGCCGTGAAAGGCATAGGGGGTCATTCAAGTTTTTAGCTACAATAGGGAAATTCATTCGTTGTTTAGCTGTAATAAAATCTGTGTTCGTGCAAAGGAAATGCAGGAATAATTTCGCTACCCTCATCGAAGTTCGTCGTTTGTGTCGTATTCGTCCTCTTTTTGTGGCCCCTTCAATTGTTCTAGAGTCGCATGTCCACAATTGAACAAAAGTTTGCTTAGAATATCCTTAACAAAGCTTTATTATTCGTTATATGATGAAAATTCATCTTTAAAGTCCATCGCACATGTGACTTGAACATTCGACGCGACCGCCGTGCACCGCTCTTCCCTTCACGTAGCAGGAAGTGACGTCATTCCGGGACTGAAAACTCGTACACGGTTCCGTGACTGTAGTCACAGCGATAAATCTTCCCTTTTAGGTGAAGGCGACGTCGCGCACTCCCACGCTCCCGCTAAACAACGGCCAACTGCCGCAGCCAGCTTATGATTGGCGTGCACGCACACGAGTTTACTGTAAACGGGAAACGAAATTTGCCTGTTGGCGCATTTCTTTTCTGTTTTTTTAATTAAAATTTCTTATAGCTGGATACATGGAAGGGGCGAAGGAGCTGAAGATAAAAGCGAAGATTGTTTTATATTTTTTATTTTTTAAAATTTTTTTCTCTTAGGTTTCGAATTTTCTTCAAAGTTTCGTTTTTCTCGTACGTAGATTTTTGTGTTTTAACGCTCGGGGCTGACCATCAGAAACATTCACGAGCGCATGTGCGGGGCTAAGCAGTTGTGAAGATCCCACCCGCCAGGTAATGCACAAGTGTGCATATATTATTAACAACACCGGAGAATGAAATAATCAGGGTTTCGGAGCCAGTAAATAGACTACGAGAGCTTGGGTTAAGTTACACTAATATTCTACGATTCAACAAAGTGCACACCAGAAAACTTACTGAATACATTCAACAACATACACCCGAAGCTACAATACACAATAGAGGAAGAAAAGGATGGAGGAATCAATTTTTTAGACATCAAGATATCCAGAAACCCCGACAACAAATTGACGTTCGGAATATACAGAAAGGAATCAACGACGGCCAATATCATTCCGTACGATTCTGCCCACCCATGGAGACACAGAGCGGCGGCCATAAGCCACGGATTTAGGAGAGCGTTCACGTATCCCATCACCAACGAAGCACGACAACGGGAATTCAAGACAATACAGAAGATGGCGAAGATGAACAAATTTCCAAAGAGGGTAGTGGACGACATCTACAAGGAGACGAAATGATCAACAGCTACGAAGGTAAAGACAACCGATCGAAAAGAATTTGCCACTTTCACATACTACGGCGAGAAAACCTACAGACTAGCCAATATATTCCGTGAACAAGGTGTAGGAATCGCGTTCCGCACCTGCAATAATTCAAAACGGATACTAAACCCAACAAGAAGGAACACCAATGAAGACCCGTACCAAAAAACTGGAGTATACAGACTACAATGTCCGGATTGCGAAGCTTCCTACATCGGATCCACGACCCGGTCGTTCTACATAAGATTTCATGAACACCGGAAGTCGTGGGTCAAAAAGGATGGAATATCAGCATTCGCAAACCACCTGATCGCAGCAAAACACAGAATGGTGGACATCGACAAATGCTTAAGCATACTATGGAGAGGAAAAGAAAAAGACAAAATCATCATGCACGAGGAATTTGAGATAAGAAGAGCCAAAAGAAATAAGGAAGCCATACTCAACAACCAAACGGCCTTCGAGAGAGATGGCCTCACGGACTTCCTGATCCAATTAGAAAACCGGAAGCGACCGACACCCAGAAGACCGGAAGTGACTTATGGAGATGGTTGAGCTTTCCATTAGGTCCGCGAACTAGGGGGGTATATATAGAGCATCTTCCTCTGTAATTTCTTTGTAACACTGTTAGCCTCTGACGATGACGTTACGTCGAAACGCGTAAGGCAAATAAATAACACTGTTTCCGTATCACTTTGGTTTTATTCTTTTATTTTCAGTAATTATCGTGATACTAGTCATGAACTTCAACAAATACAATTGAGTAGCCTAATAGCAAAGACGGACATACGCCACGAATGTGATTTTAAGAAAAACGCATTTTTTTGTTGTAGCATTGTTTTTTATGTTAAATTAATAATGTTTTTTTTTTTTATTAAGTTTAAAAAATATGTAATTAAATGAATTACCTTTACCACCTACTTTTTTATTTTTTAAATGTGAAAAGTGAAGTCTAAAATTGCAATGTCCGCCTTTGCTTCATAATGTGGGCTGTGTCCGTGTTTGCATGCAACTCAAGTACGTTTTAACATTGCGACTCAATGGCAAGTATCACAAAATTTTATTATTATAATGGAAAATAAAAGATTTTTTTTTTATTACAAAATATTATTATTGTAACTTTTTTTTAAATTTGTTGAAACATACTTTTTTTCAAGCATTTTAAAAAAAATAAACAGTTTTGAAATTAAAATGAAATAAAATTTTTCATTAATAGTTTTTAATGATCAATGGAGATTCCTGTTAGCACCAGTTCATCCTCAATAATGTTGTCATGTAAGCATTCACATTCACCTGTTACTGTATTATCATCAACAACAAAAGTTTCATCTCTTTCCAGCAGCAGATGACACGATGTAGGTGGCCATCTTGTTCACATGACCAAAATCTTGAGTTCCCATTGGTTTATAAGGATGTGTCTGTGTTTGCTTCAAAACGCTATTTTACATGTCCGTTTTTGCTTTACACATCACACTTTAAACTGAATTTTAAGCCATTTCTAGCCACTTTTGCTTCAAAAGGATAGCGCCATTGAATTCAGCGGGAAAAATACCATGGGAAACCACTCCTAACTCAAAAAGTCAAAAAATGACTATGTCCGTCTTTGCTTTTAGGCTACTCAATTATTTGTATTTTCTTTCTTTTTTTTTACGAGTTAAAAAAAAACATTTCGAACTTTATTCACTTTCACACAACTATGTCATACTACAATTTATCTTAACCTCAGAACATACAATAGAACCGTGAGGCCCCCCGGGACAATAACTAAATATCAACAATATATTAATCACTAATGCTTACTGATGGGATTACACGCCCACGTTCGGCCAACCAAGAATGAGTCAGTGTGCCTTCGAGCATCTATAACAGTGTGATAGTAAGATTGAACAATAGTGAGCAAAGTAAGGAGAAACACATAGTACAAAAGAAATCGTAACTTTATCTTTGTCAAAAAAAACTTCATACAAGTGTTTATATTTGATTTATAAGTGCTTATTTTGAGAGACAAGATCTTATTAATTCATAGACATCAGTGTCAATCAATGATATTAAGTAAATAGGCCTAAGCAAAAATTTAAAAACAAGTTACAATCAAAAGGG
>JAHWFO010095541.1:0-14908 GCA_023313115.1 Rhysida immarginata | reverse complement strand
TATCCCCCCCCCCCCCCCACCGAACCACCCCATGTAAAATTCTGGTTACGCCCCTGAGACCGTGCCGGCGCTAGGAGCGTGCGGGGCCTTGGGTAAATGGAATTTTGCAGGGCCGTTGGCGTTATACGGGGTGTAGCTAAACCCCTATCACAAACTTCTGGTAGTGATTCCCCACAGCGAGATGAAAACCAAAGTTCATATGTACAGTTAACCCTGATAACTCAAATCGTCACCGGACCACATAAAAATTTTGACTTATCAGGTTTTGGAGTTAACCAGTAAGTCGAAAACAAGGCTACATGACCACTACAAAGATTACATGTTACTCGCAGTATTTCTATGAATTTGATTGGTTTTAATGAGATCCATATACAAATATATATGAAACTTTATAGAGAATTCACTTTTTTCTCGAATTTCCGTTACTTTTATGTCGACAAAGGCAGTGAGATAGTGAAGTTTCGAAATCAAAATGGCGACAACCAATCAGAAATGAGGACTGCTTCTAAAAACTCGTTTGCGATCATTCATGCAATGAACTTTATGGTCAACATGAACACTTCCTCTAAAAATGAACGCACAGTCATCATCAATAACCACGTCTACATATTCTCCCATTGAACGATCGCAATCAACAAGTTCGATTCACAATTTTGTGTTCGTGCTAAGTTTTGGTTCTCACAATGGCTGCCAGCGATTAAGAAAGATTCCTGCATTGTTTTGTCATGTGGTTATCTTATCTTGTACAGAGGGTCACTTACGACTTTGAAGGAGTTTTGCGCCATCCCAGTAACTAACGACTGCTACGAGATGACAGTAGCAGCCGGGACCGACGGCTTAACGTGCCCTCCGAAGCACGGGGGGTTCATGATGGAAGAGCTGCTGGCGGACGAACAAACCAGTGGCTTTCACCAGCTGCTAGACATCCAGCACTGGTCACTCAGCAAATGGGTCAGACTAAAGTCCCCCAACAGCTGTGCACCAAATAGCCGTCCCACCCAGCAGTGGTCTCAAGCCACCGGCTGTCACCCAGCAGTGGTCTCAAGCCACCGGCTGTCACCCAGCCAGCAGCTGGCCACGCCTGAAGTTGCTTAACTCCATCGATGAGCAAGACAACCAGGCCACGGCCACCCCCTTGTCATGTGGTCATAAAAATTAAAGATAGTTTTTTTTTAAAGATAGGTTTTGCTTAAATTTAGGAATACTTTTTCACTAAAACCAAAATCTCGTTGAGTTATCCAGGATTTATTAAAAAATTTGTTTCAGTTAGTGAGTGAATTTTCTATTGAATTAAATGCTCTGGGGGATGGGACTTAGAATATCGTTTGATTTAACCAGGAATTTGATTATCAGACTTTGAGTTTTCGGGTTCGGATAATGCACCATTTATGACATTTCCACAGTTAAAATTGAAGTTTAAGCATTTGGTTTTTCTACTCTGTGGATGGCACGTGACATGCGGAAAAGCTACGACAAATTCTTCCAGACGTGTTAGGCGATGTTCCGTTGCAGAGACGACTCGAGACCTGGTTTATGCCTGATGGTCAGGTGACTTTTCCGTTTCCAGGCCTATGTCTCTCGTTGACCTCGCCTATTCATCACTATTGCCAACAATGCCTAATCATCAGCTCAAGCGTAATACATGTAAAATCATTGTGTTTGCCGGAAAGTAATGTCACATTGTTTTTGTTGAAGGCATGGTTTCATTTTTCTAGTGAGGATTTTAATGTTGTTCTTTTTTAATTATCATTTCTAAATATTCTGATTTGTATTCAGCATAACACAATCTGTAAGAAACAGCACTTTAATTTGTAAAGAAAATTTCATTCATCATTCTTCTTGAAAAGAACAAGATTTATTTTATTGACATCATTATTTTGAGTGATTCAAGAATTGAGAAAAAGGAAATGTGTATAGGAAATTATGAAATATTATGAGTTGCAAATGAAACTGAATATATTCAGAATAAAATGAGGTGTGGCCACCACACGACTTTCTTATACGTAAATGTCCTGGTCCAAATATAGAAAAAAATTAAACAACTGTCTAAAATGGCTACTTCCGATAGAAATTTTAAAAAAGTTTGTGAATAAAAGTTACTTCAAATTAGCTTCTAAACACTTTTGTATACTTTACAAATTTTCCTATTCTGTCTTGTTTCGCCTATATTAGCAAAAAACTGGATTTTGATAAGAGTAGAACTGGTACTTCTGGTTGGAATTTTGAAAAATTTTGTTAACAAAAGTTGTTTAAAATTGTAAACGTAACACTTTTCAATCCCTTCAAAATTTTCATAAACACAATGGTTAACGAGATATTTCAAAATTTATATTTTGGCGCTGGAGTAAACTGATACTTTCAGTTCACCGATTCCACTGGAAAACTGATCAGACCTCCCGAGGAAGATTATAATCTTAAGTTTAAAGTTTGGTCTCGATAGCTTTAGCTGTTTGGACGCTATCGTGGACACACACACCACACAAACTGAAAGACACATTTTCCAAAAATCACTTTTTCGTAATCTAGGTACCTGAAAACATGAAGATCAGTAAAAATCTCGAGATCGAAATTTTTCATGATTACAATACTTCTAAAGAAAGTAAAAAGAAGAAATCCATTAGCATACCATTAGGGGTCCACAGTATTTAGGAGGGGGGGCGGGGGGGGGGGGGGGGGGGTGGGGGGGGGGGGCGGGGGGGGGCATATATTCTCAGAGTAAATAAACCTATAGTGCCTGGCACGAAAGAAAAAGGAAACTGGCGCATATGTAAATGAATAAAACTCATTCAACCAATCAGAAACGGACAGGAATCAAGACATTGCTTACTACCGATGCCAGGTATAAGTAATACCTCGTTTCCAGTCCGTTTCTGATTGGTTGAACGAGTTTTATTCATTTACACATGTGCCAGTTTCCCTTTTCTTTCGTGCCGAGCACCATAGTACTTTAGCAGCCTCCTCATATTTTTGGTTAGAACTTCAATTACTTGAACAGTTGATTTTCATTTAGGATTTAAGATTCTGTGCATTCCAAAATCATGCTTGGAATTTGTTTTTTTATAAGCTGTTTTTATGAATTGTATTTTTAGGCCTGTTGCATAGGTTTTTCCTTCAATAAATTTTGTTCATTATCATTGTAGATGGTTTTACTATTCTTAATTTTGTTATTAAATTCCTTTTAATTATTCAGTTGCTGCTAACAAGGAGACACCATATACAAACCTAGCGTCAATAAACTTCGGACACCAAGTAATTTGGCTAAAAACACAGTGAAAAGTGCATACAGAGGATTGCAGCTAATGAAAATAGATTTACTGAGTATATGGAACAATATCAACATCGATTTAGAATCGATTTAATGGTGTGAAATAATTTATTCAAATTTATGTAAACTTGCGTTGTCAACAGGTTTCAAAGAACTTTGTACACAAGGGGTCACCCGCATATAAAACTTTCCTGAAGGCTGTAGAAACGCCCAGAATGCTTTGCATCAGGCTTTAAAAGCACCGTCCACGCGACAGAGCACAGTATTCGTGTTGTTTTGAACCATGGGACGTGGTAAGCCAGTAGAAATGTGTATACGGCAAAAATTATACAGCAGTCCCAGAATTACAAATCCCAGCGAGCTATTGCCCATGAATTATCAGTTCCACTCTCTACTGTTCATGGGATCATCAATTGTTTCAGAGAAATCGGGAAAACAGAACCAGGGACTGCACCAAGCAAGCAGCGATTATTGAATGTTAGGGACCTACGAGTATTTCGACGTTACATTGTGAAAAAGAAGCCTGCTCCCATAATTGAAATGACTGTTTGGGCTCGAGAATATTTTCAAATACCCATATCCGAAAGCACAGTCAGCCGTTACATCAGAAAATGCAACTATTACTTATACGCTACAAAGAGTAAGCCATTTATGAGCACTGTAGCTAAGCATCGCCAGGTAGCATGGGCCAGAACCCATCTAAATTGGACCCTTGCTCAGTGAAATAGTGTTCTGTGGTCCGACGAGTCCACCTTTGCAGTGATGTATGGCAACAACGGTCGCAAGGTGCTAAGGACCAAGACGAAAGTAATCATCCCGACTGTTACCAGAGGAAAGTTCGGAAGCCTGCATCGCTGATTGTGTGGGGCTGCACGAGTGCAGCCGGGACAGGATCGCTTCACTTTTGCGAGGGCACTATTAACTCTGCTGCCTATATAAACATTCTTCAAAAGCATCTGCGTCCATCCCGCCAAAAGTTGTTCAATAGAAGACCAAGCATCTTTTAGCAGGACAACGCGAAGCCTCATGCTGCTCGGAGCACCAAGGCTTGGCTACAACAGCAGCGTTTCAGGGTGCTTGACTGGCCTGCCTGCAGCCCAGATCTGTCACCCATTGAAAATGTATGGCGCATTTTAAAGCGAAAAGTCAGACAGCGGAAACCTCAGACACTGCAGCAGTTGCGGGCGTGTATTTCCAAAGAGTGGGACAAAATTCCAGTAGAAACAACGCAGAAGTTAGTGTCCAGCATGCCTCGACGACTTCGGAGCATCATTCGTCGGAAAGGTGACACCACTCAGTGGTAATGTGCAATAAACGGTACGGTGTACGAAGTTCATTGCAACGTGTTGAAAACGGAACATTACAAAAATGCTTATTTAATTTTTATGTTAAAATGCTATATGACAGTTGTACTAAAGCTCTGTGCACTCAATAAAGTAATTTTCATTTGTTTACAATTAGTTTCGTTGTACTTATCCAAAATTCTGTAGGTGTCCGAAGTTCATTGATGCTAGGGTTGTACTCTGACTCACCAAATTTGATAAAAAATAATTCTATCAGTAGCTTTCACCCAATTAACTACCCATGCAGAGCCATTCGAGCACTTCTCAAAAATTTCCGATAAAAAAAATTCATAAAAGTTTATTTAAATGTGTGCAGTTTATAAATACCCGAATGGTAGAGTAGGATTCCAGTATAAACTTCATACATTGGTGATAAACTTCGTGAATTATGCATCTTTTGCGTATATACTTACATTTTGTAACTTTTGAGGTAATTTTCTTAAATTTCAGGGATGTAGATTGTCTGGTTGTTTTCATCAGCATTTGATACGATGGCTGACGACCGAGAAGTTTTGCGAGAAGTGTGGGATGGACGGTTACCTGTGTGTTTCCAGTTGGCAGCTGATGAAATCTGCATGTTGCAAACGATGCAACAACCTGATTCTTATTATGTACGTAGACATATGATTTTAAATAAAAATAAATTATTCTATGGACAGTTGCATTTTGTTGAGGAATGCTTACTAAAAAATTACTCTTGGCATAATTTTTCATGTATTTCTTATGTTTGCAGTTAATGGTTCCTCGGCAAACTTATTTTCCATTAGTGACAGACAAAGTGAAAAAATATTTCAATCGCTTCATCCAGCCAGAACACGAGGATTTGGAAATGTGGTTAGAATATAATGGAATGTCCCTGAAATGGTATTGTCTTAAGTTTTTACGAATTTAGTTTTGATAAAAAAATTTATTTTATTACGTAGGTAGCTAATTAAAAAATTCTAATAATTAAGATTTGATTATCCTTCGTAAGCTAAGAATATGTTTTCAGGCATTATCCAGTTGGAGTATTGTTTGATTTATATGCAAGTGAAATAGATTTGCCATGGCTCATTACAGTTCATTTTCAGGTGAGATATCATTTGAACTTCTTTAAAGTGTTTGAGGGAAAAAAATTCTTTTCAGGCTCAACTCACGTTGTGGTTTTATAACAGAAATTTCCTGAAGATGAACTTTTGCATTGCCCTTGTCGAGAGGCTGTGGAATCCCATTTCATGTCCGGAATCAAAGAAGCTGATGCCCTCAAGCACCGAGGGCAGATCATCAACGGAATGCAAAAGAAAGACCATAATCAATTATGGCAAGGGCTACAAAATGGTAAAGAAAGGTTTTAGGAAAACAGTTCACTCGACGGTTTTGGAGAAAGTCATTTTATGCAATTTGGTTTTATGAATTTTATTTTACTTTTAAGATAGATTCGATCAATTTTGGGCTGTCAACAGAAAGCTGATGGAACATACCAACGATGAACTGTTCAAATACATTCCTTTGAAAATTTATCAGGTTATTTAAAGCATTTGCTCAGTTACTTTCAAACAGGGTTGTGGAGTCGTCAAAACGTATTTCGACTCCGTTCTCACTCGTAACTCTCACGTGTTTTTAACTGTAGAATGTATGATATACAATAAGCACAGGGTGATTATAATTAAACTTTCCTTACTTAACAGGAAATATCGGTTCCAAAGTCTGTAGGAATAATGTTCAAATTACGGGCCACGGGATTTGCATGGTTCATCTCTTCCATTAGTGCTATACCGTAAATACTGTATTTGGCCCTGGACCTGAAATACCGGCCCGCCTGCATTAAGCACCTGGGAGTCCGCTGAATTTTTGCAAATAAGCGCCCGGGCGCTTAATACAGTATTTACGGTACCCACCTGAGAGACAGGATGTATCAGGGGAATGTTTGCATATGTGCCTATCTGAAGAGAAGCTTATCAGGAAAGATATTAGGCATACCCATGGAGATGCTTCGTGTAGCATGTTAGTCTATGCTTTCTGACTATCTTGGATGCCATTTCAAGCACACTTAGTTTGTGTCTAAAAAGTTCGACCGATTGCCAATAGGTTGCATGGTACAATCGACGCCCGATTGCTTCAGTTTGTTCGTTCATGGACATTTTGCTTCAAAATGGCGTCGCAGCAACGTTCCTTGTCATCTCCTTTCTCCAAAATATATTTATTACGTATTGGGCGCTCGAACACTTGAATTTTCTAATTTCGTCCGCCATTTTGATTCTACTCACCGAGGCAGCTGACCGCGACCGGTGTTGAATTCCGATCGCGATTAGCGCGACCGGTCGCGTTATGAAAAACGCTCATCGCAACCGGTCATTACTTTATGAATCGAGGGTCGTCCGAATTGGGCGAAAATTTAAAATGAATAAAGCTAGTTACGTATGCCTGCATCGTTCCCTCGTCGATCAGACATAGTCGAAATTTCAAGTCAGTCACCGGTGACTCCAAAACGAGCTTTGCAACGGGCTTTGAGTGATCGTGACCGGTCGGAATTTTTAGACGCCTTTAGTAGCCTGATGATGCTACAGGGTCTTTACTAAACACATGGCAAAAATTCAAGGAGCGCTTCTTCGGGTTATTTTAAGAATCTTTTGTCCTTTGATGATTTCGGAATGCCGCTTCGTTTTGAAGATGCAAGGCGTAAAGGTTTTTTTTGACAAAAACAATACTGATATCTTTTAACAACATTCTGATTACTAAAACGGCCGTTTTTTGCACTCACACCAAGTTAGTGCAGATATTGAAAAAACTGTCGGTTTACTCGTGGATTTCATACGTATTGTTGAATAAGTCTTGTGACTTGCCATTTTTTTGCTTTGAAAGTTGAATATCAGGTAAACTGATTGGATTCATGCAACCTAGCTGGTGGTAGTCATTTTCTGCAGTTACTGCAGATTAAGAAGCTTTACTTGTTGTATTAGGACCGATGCAAATTCAAATCGCTAGTGCAAATTGTGCTAGCGCGAAAACAAAGAAAGTTTCCTCGATCGTCAAGGACGTGACTTGAGCAACAGCTGCGATGGATGTGACGTCGATTGTTGCTCGTTCATGGTCAGCACTAAAATCTGTTTATTGCCAACTGACCCCACAGTTTACCGGAAGCAATAACATACTTTTTTTAGCAACAATCGTGTTTTTCCGTTTGTTGTAAACAATTTAGGTTGCATTGTTGCTAGCTTGGTTGGGTCAACACCAACCCTATTGAAAACCAGAGCGCGAAAATTTCATACATTGTTACATCATCACGCGGAGTCATAATTTAGGGCTTATTATTAATTGAAATACGATTATGATGTAACGATGTATGAAATTTTCGTGCTCACGCTTCGAGTAGAGGTGGTGTTGGTTGGGTGCCAGATGACATCATGCATTTATAATGAGATGCGCAATACCCCACCTTTCTTATTTCACTATGGAACAGAGTGAATTAGGGTAGTGGCAAAACCTGATCTGTCAGGGTAAAAAAAAAAGACCGTATCAACACAGAAAGCGAACTTTCGTTATGATTTTGTTTTGTTTCAGGTTTTGAAGTTGGCTTACTGGAACTACTTGTTTGTGTAGTATTATCGCTGTAAAAATTGCCTCGGGTATACTGTGTGGTGTCGGTTGGCAATAAACTGACTTTCGTGCAGAATTTGCAGAAAATTGATCGTGTACCCATTATTTATGACATACCTCATTTTCTGAGCTTCAGCTGGTGCTAATGTCAGAGTGTGCAACATAGCTGCTTCTCGTAGTATATAGATATTCATGGTCATCAAGCTTTGGCCATTTTCCATTGTTTCGAGAAGCTAAGGAAAACAGATTGTGCCAAGTGCCGCATAGATCGCACTAAGGCCGACCGCAACCTGCGATAGAGATTTTCATTGAAACTGAATACGAAAGTAAAGTTTCTATCTGCCGAAAGGGCGGCGCTGCAGGCACAGTGGGCCGAATGTACATGCAGCGCCACTTTTCAATAGAGTTCCCGCCCTACCGGGAGCTAGAAACTTTAGCTTCATTTTAACAATGGAGCTCGATCCTTAACATGGTCATGGCCCTTTTTCTAATATTTTGTGGTTTAATTTAATTTTCAAATGTTTGATGGAATTCCTCAGATTCTTTTGTTTTGGCGCAATTTCCATTTCAACAGTTCAATTTTATCCCCCCCCCCCCCCAGTCATTTTTCAGCTTGATGTGGATATAATGAATCACTTCGTTTCAGTTGTTGCTGGTGCAAGTCGCCTCCATTCACTTGAGCTCAGCAGAGGCAATCAGCCTGAACGACAGTCTCGAGATCTTGCGCTAGTGCATGCTCGCTCATCCAGAGCATGCACAGTCTTTTGCTCGCTCACTCAGCGCTAGCACAAGATGGATTTGCGGCGGCCCTAAGGTAATAAAAGATTGTTTTTGTCAAAAAACTTTTATCGCCGAAACAAAGCAGCATTCCAAAAATCATCAAGGACAAAAGATTCTTAAAATAACCCAAAGAATCGCACCTTGAATTTTTGCTGTATGCTTAGTAAACACGCTTTATATCTTGCATACATCGTTCCATGCATTATTGGATGGCCTTGCTGATGATTAAATTATAAATAGCCATTAAGATGGAACGTTTCATTATAGACACCCTGTATATCATCTTATGAGGAAACTTAAAAGCTTTTGATTATTTGATAGCTTGATAAGCCTTTTATCCAGAAATTATTCAAACCAACCAATGAAACAACTAATGAACTATCAACTTTAGAAGACCTTATCTCTGGTACTGTGCCCGAAGCATTAAAACCTGAAGGTAGATGTTTCTGAATTTATAAAATGGTATATTTGAAGTGTTATTGTATATGGATAAATAATTGTTTTATTATTACCTAGGTCGTATAATTATACAAGGAATCAGGGTTCCAAAGGAAACGCCTTTGCAGTGGCTTAGCGAGCATTTCAGTTATCCTGATAATTTCTTACATATATGCATTGCATATTCTTAAGAACCAACGGTTTAATTTTTATTTTGTAAATATACCTAGTTGTTACCTTTATGAATAAAGAATTAAAATTATTTTTTGTTAACAAAGATTGTCTGGTAATTTGATATAACAATTTATCGTAATGCATAAATTAAACATCTTAGAGAGACCCGAGAATGTTTTGTAAAGCTTCTTTGGCATCGCTCTTTGGAAAATATTCTAATGATGCTAGTGCTTCTTTTGCTTGATTCTTGTAGAAGTTCCTGGTCTTTTCAATGCTATCGGTTGAATGTACAAAGTCTTTGATCTAGGGAAGAGAAAAAGAATTCATTTTATGAACCATGTAGAAAACCATCTAAAGATATTGCAAGAGAAAATGGAAGGAAAATTTCCGAGACTTGGATTTGAACCAGGGACTGTGAGTATCCAGGTTGTTGCCTCTACCAACTGGGACAGACACGGGAAGCAAGGCTGTCCTAAGACTACATACAGAGGGTTGATTCAGATAAAATGAGACAATTTTGCAGTTCTGTTACGATGTGTAATACCATGGCGCCACCATCGGTTGTGTTCGATGTGAGAACCACATTGTTGGACTATCGCCTGGCACCGTAATTTCCACTGAAGTAGGCTGAGTTTGAGGGACTCCATCGGAAGTTCGTTCCACACCTGCTGACACACTTTCCATAGCCCATCAACGGTTCTTGGTCGGCGACTTCCGAGCCGTCGTTTCAGGAGACCAAAACCACAGAAATCCATCGGTGATGCGTCAGGAGATTTTACAGGCACATGAGAGAAGGGAATAACTCGTATGCCCGTCTCCTGTTCCATCTTCCTGTAGTAAGCCACAGATGACTTGGCAGTGTGGCTTGATGCCTTGTCCATGTGGATCCAAACTTTTGATTGCTCACCAGGGTACAGACGTGGGATATCCTGCCGATATATGCGGTCCATTACATTACTCTGGAAGCTGCATTAATTTTACAGTTCTCACCGGATTTCTCGCACCACCTGAGCTGATTGTGTTGGCTGGGGCTTGTTTCTGGTCTGCTTCTCTGCTCGTCCACGTTCATTAGATGGTCGCAATTTGTTCTTTTTGATTATTCGACCCACAGTAGCTTTGGATACCACAATACCATTTCGTTTGCATAATTCCACAATGCACGAAAGACTGAAGTTAGCGTCGGAAAGGCCAAACATATACCCTTCCCAAAAAGCTGTGATTTTGGAAGCCATGTTTCAGCACGAAATGTCGCAAATAACAGCAACAAGTGTATACAAAGCTAATCCCCATGAATAGTGGACGAGTCATGCAAATCACATTCCGTCAAGGTCATACGTGGCGTTTAAAGTTGTCTCATTTTATCTGAATCAACCCTCCGTAGTAGCAAAACAACAGAAGTATGGTGAACATTAATTCAAGCCTCGTAATCCATCTTTGAAAGAAATCACGACTTGTAAAAACAGAAAGAACGAAAAAAACAGGCAAAAGCAGTTGGAAGCTAATGACTAACTTCACTGGTTGGATTTGAGCTAGGACCTTTATCGCTCAGACAAGGTCATATGCCAAGATATAGTGGACGACTACAGAACTGGAGTTAAATGCTCTGAATATACAATAAAGATATTACAAGAAATCTCCTTCAGAGACTGACCTTTACTTTTTGCTTTGACAAAGGACAGCCTCTATCTGAAACATCATCTTTTTTTCAGGATTTTTCCACCCTTTGTTCACTTTTTGTTTTTTTCAGTACTTATTTCTTGTAATTTTATTAATGCCATTTCCGTTGGCATAGAATTTTATTTTGGTTGAGATCTATAAGGAGCATTCAAAAAGAAACGAGCCGGAGGCCTAGGAACAGAAACCAGTACCTGTATGTCAGAAGTATTGGCCCTGGCTGTTGAGGCACTTGTCCCACTGCGACACAAGGCAGTGAATGGTTGTCTCATAAAATTCCAGGGGCTGCGTTGTGAACCAGTTCCGCCCGTACTGCCTGACGTTGTCGTCCGAGGTGAATCGTTTGCCCCTAAGAGCCCATCAACCAGTTGGACGATGTCATCGTTAATGCGGTTTGGTGTTCCAGATCATGCATCATTGGCTAACGATACCTGTCCTTCCCTGAACCGCTTGTGCCACGCCTTGACCCTTGCAAGGGACATGCAGTGTTCACCGTACACTTGTGACATTCTTCGATGAATGTCCGTTCCCCCTACTCCTTCCGCTGTAAGAAAACGAACAGCACCTCTTTGCTCTTCTTTTGGCGGCTTCATTTCACTTATTCACTGCTTATACAACGCGAATGACCGCTGGACGATTGACGCTTGCTTCTGCTTCCTTTGTATAGTCACGTGACTTCCACCGTCATCCTCTAGCGGCGAGCTGTGAACTACCGCGCTCTTGTCGGAACCACTCTTTTTTACATACACAACGATATCACCGCTCTTGCCTTTGCACATTCCAGACTCCGGCTCGTTTCTTTTTGAACGCTCCTTATATTAAGAATTTCTGAAGATCCTATTTTGGTGTCTACTGCAAATTTCTATTCTCGTTTGAAATAACATTACTTCAGTTTTACGAATAATTTACCAAATTCAGTTAAAAATGTATTTCAGAGCATTTTGAATATTTTCAGGACTTCTTGCTCCCCTGCTCCAACCAAATGTACTCTTAATGAGTACTAAATCATGCCCATAGGTTAGATGGTGCCCCAAACGAAAAGAAAAAAATACA
The DNA here is from genome assembly GCA_023313115.1 of Rhysida immarginata. Taxonomy (NCBI): domain Eukaryota; kingdom Metazoa; phylum Arthropoda; class Chilopoda; order Scolopendromorpha; family Scolopendridae; genus Rhysida; species Rhysida immarginata. The sequence continues at coordinate 2,605 of JAHWFO010095541.1, read as the reverse complement.
ATTTGGCACCCTCACCTAAGAGTGGCACCTGATTGGAATGTAGGCCAAGATGCTAGGACTGACTTCAACTATTTTCATTTTCTGCACATAAGCTACAGTCTAACCCTGATATCTATGAATTAAATTGAAGCACACATGGTCAATCTGCATTGGAAGGGAAGCTGAAACTATTCTAAGGCGTCTGCTTGACTGCTTTGTATTTGAAACTTCCCACTAATGGAAAAATGCACAACAATTTTTAGTTAAAAAGAAAAAAAAAAAAAAGAGCCCTACTTCATTTTTCATTTTCGAAAAATACTCCTAGACCCTTGAAATTATTTTAAAGTTTTTTTTCAGCACTTAGTTCGACGAAAATTGCCATCATGCAGGGTTGTAAGTCGTCAACAAGTTACCAGCAGGTGCTAAATTGCTGTTGCACCAGTTAATAACTGGTAGACTGGTCTACACAGTTTCACAAGAGGTATTCAAAGTTCCACCAATTCACATGACTGATGCCGATGCTGTATGGATTGCCCAACATTTTCAAAAATACCTGGAGTTTCGCAAATATCAGCAGTGGCGATGAGAGTCTTACTACGAGGTCCATGTCGGAAGCAACGGGCGTTTTGTAAACAACGACTTTAAAGTGGACCATAAAGTCATTGTTTACGAAATTGTGAATGCATCCCATGATTGGACAGTTGGGTCAGCAACAGTTGGACCTTTTAGAGATAGCCAAAGATGCATGTAAATTCCTTTGGGCTCTTTAATGTGTACCTAGATGCAGTGCATGAGAGAGGAGCAGTGAACAAGCTTTATGTGATGAATGAGCAGGGGTCTTCAAAAGGACTGATGATTTTTAAAATGGAATGGCAAGCAAACGGTGACAATTATTAAAATTTTTCTTGCAGGAAACTTACGTGTCAGATCAGGAATTGGTTTTGGTATGTTTCCTTGTGTTAGTACCAAATCTGCACTTAGGCTGTTGCACCTGCCTAATCAGTGATATTCCAATACAATTAATATTCTTTCTTCCAATGAATTCAATATTATCACGCATTCCTACAAAAAAACTGAATATGATGTACACTTCTCCACTGAAAAACTTGCCTTAGCACTTCCGCTGCATCATCTATACTCTGTCCAACGAAATTTCGAGTGGGTGTGTCCAGTTAAATTTCCTATTTCAGTTGTTAGATATTGTTGATTCTACTTTGGCAACAATGTCTAACAATTGAAATAGGAAGTTTAACTGGACACACCCACTCCAACTTTCATTGGATACAGTATAATTAGCCTTCATGCATGCCTCGATTGCAGCACCACCTGTTGATGAAATTTGGTACCAACACAAGGAAATTTACCAAAACAAATTCCTGACCTCACACGTTAATCTATTGCAAAAATAATGTCAATAACTGTCATCGTTTGCTTACTATATGTATAACATTTTAAAAAACTTCATTACTTTGCCTTTTATATATGTAGAAATCAGATGGAAAATTTTATATACAGTTGGATGCTTACTTTTCATTTAAACAGTTGTATACAGGGTGTTTTTGAATTGAGTACAGATTTTTTGGGAGACGATAGAAGAGGTCCTTAGAAGTATTTTTTGTCATATGAACATGGGGTCTCTGCAGCTCCGTTTACTTACAATGCTGCATTGAACAATCAAATGACACCGGGACGCGAGAGGGAATGTTCAATAGCTATAATAGTCATCTGCGGTCTCATGTCAACCCATGTGCAACACATGTTAACAGTTTTCAGCATCATTTTTCGTTGAATATTTGGGCCGGCATGATTCACAATGTCCTGATTGGGCCATATCTCCTACCATGCCGTCTTAACGGGCAAACATACCTTGGTTTCCTGAAGGAGGAGCTCCCTGGTCTTCTTGAAGATGTTCCACTAATGACCAGACATTTGATGTGGTTTCAACAGGACGGTGCACCTTCGCATTACACAAGAGCAGTTAGAGATTACCTAAATGAGACATATCCTGGTCGTTGGATTGGTCGTGGCGGACCAGTTGCTTGGCCACCGAGATCACCAGATCTCACACCGATGGATTTTTTTTATGGGGAAGCATAAAATCAATGGTGTACTCCGAACTCATAGATACCGAAGAAGAATTGGCGGCTCGTGTTGTCGCGGCAGCAGGTGACATCAGCGACCGTGCAAATCAACTGTTTCCATGCGTACATCAATCCATCATAAGGGGTTGCGAATTGTGCTATGAAGTGAATGGCATTCATTTCGAACAATTACTGTAAAAGTCATACAGTAGATTGCTTGTGTTAATTGTTAAAAATAAAATAATCTAGGCCTACCAACGCACACTGCGTCCCGGTGTCATTTGATTGTTCAATGCAGTATTGTAAGTAAACGGAGCTGCGGGGACCCCATGTTCATATGACAAAAAATACTTCTAAGGACCTCTTCTATCATCTCCCAAAAAATCTGTACTCAATTCAAAAACACCTTGTATAACCACAGACTTAGAATTTAGTAAAATAATTTATAAAAGCTTTTCTCTTACTTTCTTATAATCAACATGCTCTAGATTATCTTCAAATGGAAGCAAATACTCTATTAAGGCACTGTCACTCTGATGGCAAAA
>JAHWFO010095538.1:0-16633 GCA_023313115.1 Rhysida immarginata | reverse complement strand
ATTTCCACGCAAAAATGAGAAAATGGATTTTCTTGAATTACAGCGCCATCTACCAAAAATAAAAAAAATGTTTCAGACAAAATGTACGTAGTTTTTTATGTAGGACCTGAATCTGCAATAAAAAATAGGGGTTCCCATTTGAAATTTTAAAGTTGCCCCCCGCCCCACCCCCAGGGGCCGGGGGGGGTGGGCTAATTTTAGCACCAGCAGATGCCCACTCGAAAATAATCAACTTTGGATTCTACGCATTTTTTCGTGTGAAGCTTATTTTTCGAGTTATTCTGCTTTGTCAACTTAAAATTTACACCCTGTATAAAGAAGGATGCTTGTTTGTGTGTAACTAATACAAATCTACAGTTTAATTCCGATCTTGATGAAATTTTGCATACTTGACCTATAAAGCATGAGGAAGGTCACTGTCTACCTCAAATTTCGAAAATATAATAATTCTTAATAGAAAATCGATATTCATGGTTATGGCAAGGCATATTAATGAAATATATCTCATTAATGCAATACAAAGTTTGTGCAACAATACTTATCAACAATGGTATCAACACGCAATTCGCAAACACTCTGCACAGACCAAGGATATATATCTCATGACCAACAATGCAAGGCAAAGTTTGTGCAATATAGATAAGTTTCAATTTAGACTTATGACTTTCGATTATCCATTCTTCACTTTTATCCGATTCACACTGTATCGTATTAGAGCGGTTTCTTCTCGAGCCTAATGTTCAATGCAAGAAGCTTAATATATAAACGTTAAAAATAGTGAAAAAATTGCAAACGTTACACAGGGTGATTAGCGACCGGGAAAACCGGAAAAAGTCAAGAAATTTTAAAAAATTAGCAAAAAAAATGCGAAATAGGAACGAAAAATGTCAAAAATATTCTCTCAAGATACTTTTTGCTGCTGATGGTCAGGGCAAAGACAGGGGATTTTACGAAATCGATGTGCTAGACACCCTGATTATATTCCCTCGTTGTCATAACATAAAAAGCAAATTCATTAGGCGATTTGTTGTTTTTCGTTTGAAAATTTTTGATATTATAAAAAGAAACTTATTTTTAAAGAACAGAAAAAATGTACATGTAGAGGAAATTATGAGAGCAAAAATATGGTAAAGAAATTACCTTTTCAGTTGTACATATTTGGAATTTCATCTGTCTTTTGTTTTTGTTGATATAGTTTAACAGACCTCTTACAGACCTCTAGTTTTAACAGTATATGTAATTTCAAAAATATTTGTTCAAATGTGTAGTATCATTTTTTCCGCCGAGTGTAGGACATTTTATTAAGTGTTTACCATGGAGAAGTAATTAAGCACGTCTGGAGCTGTGGCGAAACCAGTAAATGTAAAGCAGGGAATCAAACGTAAGTACAAAGAAGATCATACCGAGTTTGGTTTCATCTGTTCGGGACCTGAAGACTCTCAATTGCCAATCTGTCTAATCTGCAACGCAGGTTTGTCGAACGAGGCGTTTGTTCCAAGCAAATTGAAGAGACACTTGGAAAAAAACATCCAGCCTTAAAGGACAAACCGAAGGAATACTTCGAAAATCTCGTAACTCAACAAAATAAACAATCGAAGAAACTTAAGAACCACATCAAGCTGCCAGAAAAGGGGTTCATTGCAAGACGCAAGAAAAGCGCATATAGAGGCCAAATCAGTCATTGCACCAGCATTAGCAATTGTTTTGAAACTATGCTAGGAACCGATGCTGCCGAGAAAGTGAAGAAAGTTTCTTTGTCAAATGACACTACTTCCCGCCGAATTAATGATTTCTCGTCCGATTTAAAGGATCAAATTTTCGAACACTTCAAAGAGCTTGGCGATGAGTTTTTCTGTTGTGGTATTTATAAGTTTACGAATCTACGGACATAAGTGGAAAAGCTCAGGTGCTGGCTTTTATTCGGTTCATAAAGGATGGAAAATTTGTGAATGAGTACTTATTTTGCAAAGATTTACAAACTACGACGAAAGGAGAAGATATTTTCAAGTTGGTAAATGAAAACATCTTGCGCTTCAAATTACAATGGAAAAACTGTTTCAGCGTTTGCATGAATGGATGTCCTTCAATGCAAGGAAGTAGGAAGGGATTTGTCACTGCATGATCCACAGAGTAGCTCTCGTCTTTAAATCTTTGCAAAATGATTTGCTGTCTGTTCTGAAGCAAGTTATTCAAAATGTAAGTTTTATCAAATCTCGACCGCTTCACTCTCGACTTTTCTCTGAACTCTGTGAAGTAATGGATTCAGACTACAAATGCTTCCTGTATCACATCGATGTTCTTTTGGCTTTCCAGAGGAAAAGTGTTGAAGCGTTTCGTCCACCTCAAGATCGAAGTGCTTTCATTTATGGAGGATGGAAAAAGTGACTTTGGATTTTTTCTTAAAGACGCGGTCTGGTGAGTAAAGGTAACATTTCTCTCAAGTCTTCAAGGACTATCAGAAAACCTCATAACTGCAAAATCAAAACTCTCAAGTCATTTGATGAAAAGTTGTTCCTGTGGCAAAATAAAGTCTCGAAGGGAGTCCTCGGCTGCTTTCCTACTTTCAACGAATCTTATTCAAGTATTAATGGAAATAGGCCAAACAAACACAACATTCGAAATCCTGGACCTATTGAGACACCTACAGTCGGCACTGCAGCATTACTTCCCATCAATTGCAAGCGAGGAATATGGATAGGTGATCAATCCAATCGGAAAAAATTCAACTACACATTTTACATCCGAAGAAGAGGAGCAGCTCATTGATTTAAAAAGCGATACATTTTCTCTGTCAACAATGCCAGAAAAGAGCCTGGATGAGTTTTGGATCTCAATCAAAGAGTTATATCCTGCAATCAGTTCAAATCAATAAAAGTAATTCTGCCGTTCGCGTCATCATGGTTTTGTGAATTTGGATTTTCAGCGCTGACTGAAATCAAATCAAAAAAGAAGAAAGACTTCTTACAATCGACGATGAAATGCGCACTTGCTTGTCGACTTTAGAGCCTCGATTCGATCGCGTTTGCTCTAAATAACAGGCACGTCCGTCGCATTAAATATCTAAAAATAAATAAAATAAATAACGCAAAATAAAAATTTACGTAACAAATTCTTAACCAAAACTAAGATTATTTCCGTTGTGCCGCGAAAATTTTCAGATTTTTTAAAGTGCCACAAAATAAAAATGTTTGAGAAACGGTGATGTGCACCCTATAGATACTATACCTATGCAGATGTCTTATGGAGAGTTAGCAACTAGAAATCAAAATCTGGAAGTTAAGCTTCAAGAATTTTAGTAGAAATATAAACAGCTGGAAGTTGGTCATCAAATGGAAACAACAAAAGCAGTTGAAATCTCCAAATTGAAAGACAAATATGAAAACATCATTAGGAACCAGTTTACACCTGGACAGATAGACAGATTAATGCATCCTGATAAGCATCATATTTCGGACTAGCAGAGGTGCCCGGCGTTGCCCGGGTTATTTACACATGTAGGTAAAGAGATAGATCTCAAAAAATTAAATTATAACTTCCAATTAGTTAAATAATAACTCAATCAAGACAGCACAGAGCAAAGGGACTATCCATTCTACGAAAAATACGAAAACAGGAAATCCAGGTGATATACCGCAGCATCTAAACTCTTCTTGACTTGCCTCACCATTGCGGAGCATCACCAGATACTATAGATTCAAGTTTTTTTTGCCCTAGGCGTAGAAGCTCTTATACCGTCTTGCCCTATTCGAAACTCCCGGTGTTCAAATGTTTCAAATGCCCTTATAGCTTTTTCTGTTTTAGTTGCACAGTTTCGCTGACTAATACTCCTTCTTTCGCTTTCCTTACCAGACACACAAATTTTTGCCCGTCGTCTGGACGTTTGATAGGGAGCTCAACGGAGACAAGCGTTACTCCTTTGCCTCATCAATAGATGCTGTCTTATTAATGCTCTGTCACTGCATCATCATTTTATGCTTATTATTATTAATTCTTGGAAACGAACGTTCAATCATCACATTATCAGCATCTCAGTTTCCAAAATATACACATTCCTACAGAATATAATCAAAATGTATTTTTATGAAATGTTCGGATCTGATGTGCTACCAAATAAGCTAGATGATAACCCCGGCGTGGCCCGGACTTTTTTTTTAAAATAAATTTTGCAAGTCTTAAAAATAAACACATGAAAACGCTTAGAATTGATACAGTAAAAATTCTTAATGAAAATTCGAAAAAAAAATTTTAAAGGCTCACAATGGATGGACAACTCCAAGGATGCCACTGCTAATCTAAATAATTTCTTACTCACGTAATCATACTTAAGATGTACACTTGATGTTGTTGCAGATCCCACTCTTCACTCGATGTCCTGAATCAAAACTTGGCCATTTTTCACTTTGTGTAGTCTAGCGGTCGCCGATTCTTCCATTTACTTGCTTCCCCTGTCGTCTTCCTCATCTTTCTCAAAAGTCTGCTAACTCTCCATTATCTCCAGTTACTGATGATTTTTGAAGATTTTCAAGAAACTGTTAAGTACTAAGAACTCTCTTTACTAAGAAAAGCCTGAATAACAGGAATTCCATGCATTGTTACAAATTGAAACTTATCTATATTGCACAAACTTTGCCTTGCATTGTTGGTCATGAGATATATATCGTTGGTCCGTGCAGAGTGTTTGTGAACTGCGTGTTGATACCATTTTGGATAAGTATTGTTGCACAAACTTTGTATTTCATTGTTGGCCATGAGATATTTTTCATTAGTATGCCTTGCTATAACCATGAATATCGATTTTCTATAAGGAATTATTATATTTTCGAAATTTCAGGTAGACAGTGACCTTCCTCATGCTTTATAGGTCAAGTATGCAAAATTTCATCAAGATCGGAATTAAACTGCAGATTTGTATTAATTACACACAAACAAACATCCTTCTTTATATAGACTAAGAAGAAGAAGATTTGTAATTCAGGCCGCTACTCTCTCGCCAAGAGACTTACAGAATTTTTAATATAGATTAGTTAAATTTTTAAATACCACACTATGATTAAACAAAATTGCAGGACCGTAGGTCTTTCCGTTCAAACTTTATAGCTTCAATTGTATTTGAGGCCGCCAGCGGCCCCGAGGCCTATACCAGTCTCTTTGTATATTGTCCAGCGGCCCCGAGGCCGAAAGTAGAAACGCAATGTAAAATATAAAACATCAAGTTCTTAGGCCTTTTTGTTATTCAAATATTAGATCTTTTTTGCTATTTGGGCTTCAGGACGCCTGTGGAGACCTAAGAGCCTTATACCAGTTTTTCGTGTATATTAGCTAAATGTTCTAGTAAACTGCTATAAGTATATAAGTTTTCAGATTTCTAAGCCTATTCCTTCAAACATTATTGCACTGTTTGTGTTTAGGGCCCCTGCCAGGGTCCAAGACGACTATATAAGTTTTAGTGTATAAGAGCTAAAAATATTAAGTAACACACAATAAATATGCAACAATTCAGATTTCTGGATTTCCGGTTCAAAAGTTATAGCTTGATTTGTGAGTGGGGCTCAAGGCCCATGTCGAGACCCAAGAGCCTTATACCAATTTTTAGTGTATAGTATAAATTTTTATACTATTAGTGCCCTAATTTTTAAAGTACTTTTCTGTAAGTAAACAAAGTTTCGGATTTCTAGACGTTCTCGTTTAAAAGTTGTTGCTTGTGTTTGGGGCCTGTGGGGCTCTGCTGGGACCTATATTACTTTTTTTATATATTTGCAATATTTTTTTAGTACCACACAATGAATATACAAAATTTCAGGTTCCTAGGCAATTCCGTTTAAATGTTATAGCTTCAATTGTATTTGGTGCCTCGAGGCCCCTGGCGGGGTTCTAGAGGCTTATATCAGCTTCCTTCTAAATTGGCTATATTTTTTAGTACCAAACTAAAAATATACAAAATTTCAGGTTCTAGACCTTTCATCTCAAGAGTTATAATTTGATTTGTATTTGAGGCCTCGGGGTCTTCTGTTGGGCCGCATAGGCCTACATTACATTTCTTGTCTATTTTCTATATTTTTTTTAGTACAGCACAATAAATATACAAAATTTCAGGTTCCTAGGTCGTTCGTTCAAATGTTATCGTATCAATTGTATTTGGGGCCTCGAGACCTCCGGCGGGGCCGTAGAGGCTTATATCGTATTTCTTGTATATTGGTTTTTTTTTTTAGAACCGCACTGCAACTTTACGAAATTTCAGGATTTATGCCCTCTTTGTTCAAAAGAAAAAAAAGGAACCATTTAATTCATACAAGTGGCCCCTGAGGGGCCCCGGGCCACCCAAGAGGATTCGTAATATTTTTCTCACCATCCTCTGTATAGGGCCTACGTGTGTAGAAAATTTCAAGCCTCTACGTTAATCCTTTCAAAAGTTATGGCATCAAAATTTTACGAGCAGTAGCGGGAGGATTCGCTATATCTCAAATAGAGTTCTTTAAATTCTGACGTCAACAGTCAAACTCCGACGTCACAAATTGCTTAAACGCAAACAAATCTCTATAGACATGAAGGGAAGTCAGTTGGGGAAACGACAAAAACACATGGTTTGGTCTACCATTGAGGATTCGCTATATTTTTCGCTCCGTCCTCTGTATAGGGCTTACGTGTGTAGAAAACTTCAAGCCTGTAGGTCAATCCTTTCAAAAGTTAAGGCATGTGACATATATGTTACATACATCTGTACCGTCGTTAATAAGGTTTTTGATGATCCTAAAACCTTAAAAAGCATACTAATAACAAATCAGGTATTAATCGGATTGCAAGCTCATTTAAAGAAGGTGTACAATTTGGAATACCTATTACTAAGACATCTGAATCAAGACATTTTAGAAATTTTATTTTCAACTATTCGCTTAATAGGAGGTGAAAATGATCATCCATCATCACTTAATTTTAAATATCGATCTAGATCTTATAATTTGGGACGTTATTCAAGTGGAATGTTATCTGCAAAATGCAACACACGTGACTGTGATGATGACTGTACACACTTCTCAAATTATTCATTAAATTCATGTGAAGATGAATTGTTAATTACATCCATGATAACAAATGTAGAGAAAAAAAGAGGAGTGACATGTGCCTAATAATAATCAAAATGATAGCCAATATTTTAACACTATTCAAGTATACGATTTGTGTAATGCTTATCTTTTACGTGATGAAGTTTTTGACAATATTGGGGTTGATGAATATGCATTATTAGATCAATATGACAGAGAAGTTATGAGTCTTCAACTTCAAAAGGAAGGACTGATTTATTTGGCAGGTTATGTAGCTCATTGTTTTAAAATTAAATATTCCAGAACTGGGTACACCGACAAAATCACTTCCAGTTTCTAATAATACTTTTTTACATATTTTATCCAGAGGAAACTTAATATATCCATCAGATACTTTTTTCAGTCAATGTCAGAAAATGAATAATGTTTTTGAAAAATTGCATGATATAAATAGAGAGGAAAGGATTATTTCAAATGTTTGTGCCTTAATACAAAATGAAATTAGTGTATATCCTCAGGTAATTAATAAGTTTCTCACAACTCGAACTTAGATTTTCATTAGAACTTTAAATTGCACGTTATTACAGAAAGGAAAAAAAATTAAAAAAAGATTTAATGTATGATGCATATGAAGGGGTCAGCGCAAGACTGGTCCGAGTCGAAAATTTAAATACTGATGCCATGTGTTGCTTTTGATGGGAAGTATCATCCTATAAAATAAAAAGATATCAATTAACATTATCAAGTTTGCTTTGAAGCCTCTATTGCTTTCTCTCCGTAATTGAAAAAACAACAATTGAAAAATTTTAAGATGCTTTTTCTCCATTTTATAGAAAAGTGGCTTAGACCACTGTTGCGCTGAACCCCTCATATGTAATAATATCATTATTTTTTAGAGCATATATATAAGTGTATTTTAATATTCGTTAATTATTAACATTTATTAATTAACATAAATTTTTATTCAGTTTCATTTTTTTAAAGTTAAAACATGATTTAAAACAAGGTACATGTAGCCTTGATTTAAAACATACACCTTGATTTAAAACAAACGGTAATAACTGAATGCCGTGTAGCCGAGAGAGCTTTGGGGGCCTCTGACGTTGATTCACGTCACTTCCCCCTGCGTTTGATTATACTCTTCTGCATGTACCTTGGATCGAACTTTTTAGATAGTGCACCAATTAGCACAGAGTGCGCTGCGCTACAAATTTCATTTAGTGGTAGGTTTTGGCGGTGTAACCTCCGTCTTGCACAAGCTCTTCGTTCCATGCCATATCTTAGCATTGAAAGTTCCAGTGAACCACAATGGTTCCACTAAACCAGGTGCCATTAATCCTATTTTCACTATCGATAACTTAAAATTTTATTCATTCATGACACATCCTACCAAGTTATTTGATCGGCCTCGGTGGCTCAGCGGTTGAGTGATCGCCTCTGATGCCCGAGTACGCGGGTTCGATCCCGGCCGAGGACGACGAGGTTTTTTCAGGGTGAAATCCTGAGATCACGCACTTATCGACGGTTAGATTTTGTCGAAATCGACAGCTTGTCGATGAGATCAGCCTAGACCCCCAGTATCGAGTACTCAATGAGAAAGTATCGATACTATCGAGTAAAAATTAGTATTTATTTAAATGGTAAAATGCATTTTTGAGAGGACGTCGAACCGATACTGGAGCACGTGGAGGCTAGCATCACTCATTACTATTAGACCTAATCAGGGTTGCCAGGTCCAAGCACTATTCGGTCGCCCAATTGGGGAACTTTAGTAGCCCAAAATCGCCCAATGCATGAAATAGCCCTTTTCCCTGACTTTCCCTGACCATGTTTCATTTCCCTGACTTTCCAGAGTGTGGGAATTCCGCAAATCTACATTATGTCTATGATGTAAGCTTCCAACTATTACTGAACATTATGAAAATACAAATAAACCATACAATAAGAATATTCGTAAATTACAAACTTTTATTCTTCAAAAAAATACAAATCAAAATCAAAGATTAAAAGACATCGCTATAAATTGAATTGTTAAATCTTGTTAACATTTCATTAGTTGGGATGAAAGAATTGCAACATTTGTTTTCACTTTGAAGTTGTGTCCTTATTCTAATGATTGCGTCTAACAAAGGTAACTCCATTCTATTTCGGAGAGGAGTTTTGACGTTATTCATGATGGAAAAGACTCTTTCGACGGATGCATTGCTGATAGGAAGAGTGAGAACTCTTAGTGCAAATGTTGCAATTTCTCGAAATGCATACTCATTTCCAGCATTTTTGTAATGGTACAATTCAGTCCAAAATTGATGACAGTCATTTGGCACATTTTCACTAAAATATAAGGTCCAATATATAAGGTAATTATTGATCGCCACTGAGATTCAATCATGCTAATTTTTAACCTAATTTCTAAAAACAAAGAGAGAAGATAAACAGGGGAAAGTCTACTTACATTTGCGAAGTCTTCTAAAATTTGTGAAGTAGTGCTTGTCGATGGACGACAATCGACAATCGAACAGTGTAGTGGAACTTGAAGCATAGCTTCCATAATCTCACCCTTCATAATCATATTCCAAGGGAAATACACTGAGCTAGAAAAGAAGACTGATGTACCCACAAGGGTCATCCAAAGTATGAAAGAAAAATGCCTCCTCTTGGTGGAGGAAAATTTGATTGACGACTGTCTAGACTAGAAGCAGACCACTAGTATTAGATAAAACACGACCTATGAAGTCCAGTAATCTGGAAATAAGACATTATCAATGTCTTCAAAATTAATATCAAGCATATGCCTTGGATCACGATATCTCTTTCTATGCATAGGATGCTTTAAAATGCCCGAGATATCTCTTTCTATGCATAGGATGCTTTAAAATGCCCGAGACTAGCTCGTTGCTATGATTTTCTATATTGGGCAGCATGAATTCCATGAGCCCTTGAACGTATTTGCCAATATGAGTCATGTTGAAGTCATTATAAATGGAGGAATTGCGAACAATTCTCCGATCTTTTTGCGCAATAGTCCTAAGGGTAACGTTTTGGAACGTTACATATTGTGGCCCAGACGGGCATACCATAGGTCAAGATAGTCCGAACAATGACCTTATAGAGTAGGAGTTTATTATCAATGTTTAGAGCACTATTCCGGCCCAGCAGAGCAATCAAGCTAAACTTGGCTCTCCTGGCCTTATTCAACGCATAAGTTGCGTGGGGAGTCCAGGTAAGTTTAGAGTCAATAACAACACCAAGATATTTATAAGTTTCAACCCAGTCCAGTTTTTTGCCATATAGTGTTAGAGAATCTAATGATCTCTTTCTCTTCTTGGAGACAAACATCGCCTTGCATTTGCCTACATTCAATTTTAGCCTCCACTTGCTAAACCAGCTTTCACACTATTTTAGAGCCTTCTGCAGCCGCAAGACTACTACGGCTGGTTGACGAGCACAGGTCAGTATAGCAGCGTCATCTGCGTAAAAAAAGAGCTTACATTTAGAAGGACTTGGAAAGTCTCGCATAAAATAGTTGAATAATACTGGCCCCAGGACTGAACCCTGTGGGACACCAGCTTTTACTTCATACATAGGAGATAGACTATCTCCAACTCTGGAAATCCATCCATAATCATTTTCAAAATAAGCCAGTGAATATTATAGAAGCCAGTTATGCAGGATTTTACTTTCTCGGACATATCAAGTCCTATTTGCCGACCATCAGTAGGCGTGACAAACTGATCTGAAAGTGAGCTTGCAATAAGCTGCGCTTTATCATCATCATTCGTGATGAATTTGCCATTTTGGGCTAACAGAGGTGGGATATTAATGGCTTTCTTGTTTTGCAAGGCTCGAACCATGCACCACATAGAGTTATCGTGGGTCGACAGACTCTTAACTTTCTCATTCCATCTGTCATTACGAAGTGCTTTTACCTCCTCGTGAACTCTTCTTGTGAGCCTATTATACTTGGTCTTAAGCCATGAATCACGAGTTCGGTACCACTGCCTTCTAAACTTATTCCTTTGCTCAATTAATTGTTTGATTTCTGGGGTGAGATCAAGGTGATCAGCTCGCTTCGACTCTAAGGGCGAAGCACTAGAGTCAATAGCTGCTTTTATACGTTCAGTAAGCCTTTTCACATTGGTATCTATGTCGCTCGTACTATGTACGTTATTTAGTGGGTCGTCATCATTTTTGAGAATTTCTCTAAAGAATTTCCAGTCTTGTTTGAGCCTCAGTTCTTCTTTGAGGTCAATGTTTACGTTATCAAAATTTAGTGCAACTGGTTTATGGTCTGAGGATAGATCATTGACAGTATAGATACTGAATGATTTGTAGAAGCCCTTCAACAACACAATATCAAGTACATCACTTGAAGGAGAATGATCACAATAATATGTATCATCCACAGGGCCTACTGCAATAATATCAGATTGCTTTTGCACGTAGCCATACAAAAGGACACCGTTTTGGTTATGGCATCTTGAATTCCAGTGCGAGTGCTTAGCGTTCAGGTCTCCCGCCATAATAACGGGAATATTCCCGGGAAGCAGCTCGTCGAGCTCGTTGGCATCGAATTTATGCTTGGGCGCATTGTATAGAGCCACTAGTTTCACTTCTCCCAGTGTGGCATCAGTAATGACAGCAGAGGCAGCTTCCATTCCCATATAGTCTCGGGTTGGTTCCTCCCGATGATGAATGCCTTTCTTAATAATAATTGCTGACCCACCTGACGGGGACTTTACTGTAGTGGGAAGAATTCTGTCTTTACGATAGACACAGTAACCAGGTAGCCTGAAGTCGCGGTCTGGCCTTAAGTGTGTCTCACATAGAAATGCTATGTCTATATCCCATTGGGTTAGGAAGTTGTAAAACTCAATACGCCTCCGGGGGACCCCCCTGGCGTTCCATATTACGCAACGAAGTTTACCTCGATTTGTAATAGAATAACATCGATCAGCCATACTGTCAGTGTTTATTCGTAAGTATTCCACTCATCAGTGGCATTTTCTTGCCCAGTTCGTTTAACAAATTGCATACACTGCCAATTTGTTTATACATTACTTGAAAATCATTCACGTTAATGCTCTTATCTTGTTTGGAGACCATTGAGGCATAGGAAATCTCCGGGGACACTTTAGCACTTTGCACTCTCCTGACTTGCGGATATTTAGGACATTTTGTGTAACTGGAGGTGTGTTGTCCATTACATCGAATACATTTTTGGGGGATCTTGTCCTTTTACATTTGGGCAGTCTTTTGACTGATGATCTTTAGCGCATTTGTTACAACGGGGGGATTCCGTGCAACCCATAGATACATGGCCAAATCGCAAACAATTATAGCATTGTAAAGGTTTCTTATTACCTCGAAACATTTCAACACTGACAGCTAAAGGCCCTATGCGGGTCACATTTTTAAGTGTCTTATTGTGTTCAGTGTTTGATAACAGAACCAGAATCATGGGCATATCAATTGATCCTTTGGCTTTTTTAAGCCTAATCACTTTCTCAGGGAAGTAGTTGGCCTTTTTCAGGTCTTCATTAAAATCGATAAGGTCATAGGTCACGTCTACATTTCGTATTTGAGGACTTTTTCCGATTTAAGTTGATGATGCTGAATCTTTAGCACGTTATCAGCCTTAATGCCAGACACCAATTTACTATGAGTTTCCTCATCATGACACCTTATTTTGACCGTCTCTGCTCTGCCTGTGTGTACAGTAATTAGTGTCGATGGACTACTTGTTTATCAGCTTATATATACTCAATTGCGAATAAAGCACCAATGGGAGGCCAGCACCAAATTTCGAAAACGGATTGGCTACTGTATCCAGTAAAAGAACAATGATATGACCTAATCACGCCTCTGGTCTTCCATTGGTCTTCTCGTCTCGTCCTCGTTTTAATAATTGTCTAAAACCAGTTTTTTTTTGTTATTTGACAATAATTTCGCCGAAAAATCGTCACAAAATTCGCACAAAACAAATCGCCCAAAAATCGCAAATTTGAAATTTTAGTAGCCCAATTTAGTCGCAATCGCAAATTTGAAATTTTAGTCGCAATTTGAACAAAAAAGTAGCCCAATTTGCGATAAATCGCCCAACCTGGCAACCCTGGACCTAATTGACCTTTATCCCCTGTATTGTGATTGGTTGCCACTAAACGTCACTGATATTTTTACGAAATACAAATGGCGGATACTGGACGTGTTAACGGCATTTGTTGACTGTATTGTAAGTGAAAGTTTTAATTGTTGTTATTCAAAATTTTTGTTGCTATGATTAAATATTGTTGTGTCCCAATTGTCAGGGTGAGGAGAAAAAAATAAACATCATTAGAAAATATTTTTATAGGTATTTTGGAAATGACTATGAAATTAAAATTACGAAAGTTTATCAGTAAACATTTAAATCATTATATTTTACAAATTTCAGGTTAATAAAGTATGTTGAATTAATAAAGATAATAATAAACATCATTAAAATAGTAAAAACCTATAGAAAATGAAGAAAAAAAAACGAATTTTACTCAAATCATAAGTGCTTACAACACGACCAAGGAACGTCATTTTTTATGTGGTCACGTGGGTACTCAAGGCTACGAAGGCTAAGAAGGTGTGTGAGAACGAGAGTTTACGATAAAGGTCAATTACTATTACTAGGAAGCTATCATCACGTGTCCGAGTCATTAGCTTTTTTTTTTTTTATTTCCCATGCGCCCATAGAGCGAGGCGTGAGCTCGACCTCGTTAGGAGAAATAAAAATAAACACTTCGAAAGATACCCAATCAGTAAGCAGCCACTGGAATAAAAGCATTAATATATTCAACAGATTCTGAATTAACGCTGAAAATCGCACATCTTCATTATTAATTTGACGTTGTATTCATTTATGACACGTCATTCCAAGTTGTTTGATATATACCATGTCATATCTTAGCATTGAAACTTCCAATG
This sequence comes from Rhysida immarginata, assembly GCA_023313115.1. Lineage (NCBI taxonomy): Eukaryota > Metazoa > Arthropoda > Chilopoda > Scolopendromorpha > Scolopendridae > Rhysida > Rhysida immarginata. The sequence continues at coordinate 2,642 of JAHWFO010095538.1, read as the reverse complement.
AACCATAATGATACCATTAAACCAGGAATGTCTTCAAGACCCATTCTCTATCTCTTTGTCTTCATTGATAAAATTGGGTTCAAAACTTTAAAAGTTCCAATATACGATTATACGATTATACGCAGTAGGAAAGTTCGGACCAAAAATCGATAACTTTTTTGTTACTAAAGAGAGAGTGTTAAAAATTTGCACAAACATAAATTAGTATATGACGCTTCTAATGAATTGCTTTTTATTAGAATTTTTCGTAATACAAAATTTTTATAAAATAAATAAAAATCTAAGAACTGGGTACTGCTCCAACCAGCCCTAAGGACATGTAAATAGCGTTAATGCTTCCATGTCCACAGTGGCGCAACTGGTTGGCTCGTCTGCACGGTAAGCAGAAAGTTCCTGGTTCGAACCCAGGCTGTGGAATTTTCTTTCCTATTTTCATCAAAAATAAGTGTTCTAATTCACTCCCTCTGGCATGAATGCATGCTTCACAACGTTGCCGCATGAACTGATGTAAAAAGTTCAAAAGTTCCTGGTTCTTCGCGAATCTGGTCCGCAGCTATGGTGATTCCGGCTACCAGCTCTTCTTCGGATCCCACTGGTGTCTCGTATACCAATGTCTTTAAGTGTCTCCGCAGATTCCAAATAACTGTTTTCTGCAGGTAGGATTTCAACATTTTTTATCTCAAAAATAATGCCCCAGAGAAAAGAATGAAAGAGGTAAATGCTGCTTAGATTTTATCCCTCTATCACCTGGAAGCCGAGAGAAATATACCTGCCGAATTTCAAGTTTGTAGGCTTCATAGTTCTGGAGATTTCGTAATGAATGAATGAATGAGTGTGTGTATACATTTTCGCTCTTTCTTTTATATAATAGTATTTTCCCCCTGTAAAAACCCTCATCGTCCTCGGCCGGGATCGAAGCCATATCTACGGGCATCAGAGCAACACCACCTAGACAGAAGGCCTGATAACGGAAACGTCATATACTCTTACATCATCATTAGTCGACCATTGTTAAAACTATTTCTATCAATAATAAGCCCTAAATTTGGTCGACTAATGATGATGTAACAATGCATGACGTTTCCGTTATCAGGCCTTCTGTCTAAGAGGTGTTGATCAGAGGAGATTACGCAACCACTGAGCCATCGAGGCCAATAAGGAAAAGTAAAGTTGTCTGCTAGACAGAGAGTAATGCCCACGCAAATGGCCAGAGAGCACCAGTGAAAAAGAAATCACGCTTTAAGTAATGGAGTTTCCCATCCTGTATTTCTTCATCCATGACCATAGCCAAAGTAATTTTTTATGGCCTATAGTTGCAGAAACTTTACCTTGCATTGTAGGACATGACATACATTGGGCGAGGTCAAAAATGCAAATACCGAGTTGGGTTGGTGAAGCAATGATTATTGCTCGATTGTTAACGTATTGTTGACTGTCGTAGTAACAATGGCTTTCTTCACTAACTCAACTCGGTGTTAGCAATTTTGACCTCGCCCATTGTTGGTCCGCGCATATCGTAGGCTCATGTCAGACAGACAGATCAAGCAAAATATTATTTTGACCCTTTCCCCTTTGGGCCAACCTGACACTCGGCACATGTAAACCTTACCCTGAACGTAACGAACATCTGGTGCAAGTATGAGCTCAAAAGGATAAGTGGTTCAATAGTTTTGAGAACATTTACAGACGCACCCTGAATTTTTATATAGACCTTTACATTAAAACCGAAATTGGAGTAACTGCGCAGAAGCAGGACTGCAAAAAAACTTGCGTTTCCTACCTTGAAATGTGCAAAAAATACTACACATCCGGAGAAATGGAAGTTTTTTCGCTGTCCTGCTTCTGAGCAGTTAGTCCAGTTTCGGTTTCAAGAAAAAGATAAACTCTGGCGCCATCTATTGAGTAAACAAACGAACATAAACCAAGCTATATGATTTTTAACCATTCCCCTACTACTTTAGGGACATGTAAACCTTACTCTGGACCTAAGAAATATATATTGTAAATATTAGGTCAATCGGATAAGTGGTTCAAAAGTTTTTAGAACATTTACAGACGCACCCTGAGCCTGAATTTTTATATATAAAGATTTATTTAATATTAATTCTGATTATCCCTCTTAAAACAAATCATTAAGTCAAGCACCGTAGCCGAAGAAACAGATGGTCAGGTGATTATTCGGTGCAAGCATTAACTTCATCAACCATTGTTGACACAACATACAAACACGACCAACCGATTGTTGGTGCAAACAGAACTAGTTGATTGTTCGCAAATGCAAGGAAACAATATAAACCAAGTCAATTTCATATATAAGGTGTAACAAAACGGCGTGTGTAATATTTCCCAAAAAGCTATCTAATGATCCAAACTACCTCCCCACCCTTACCCCATGTGGATGGGGGAGGGGGTAACATTGAAATATTAAATAGGAACCACTATATTTAATGTTTAAAAAAATTTTTGGACCTTTGAATTTATGACTTCGGATTCTTAACCGTCATCAAAAAGTAACATAGTAATGTTCTTAAGCCCACCCTCGCTTTATATTAATCCAAAAAATTAGATTCAAAATATGAAAATTCCACACTTGCAGTGACTTTTCTCCCAGCGGTTGGATCAATTGAAAACACAACAGGAAT
>JAHWFO010095537.1:0-15555 GCA_023313115.1 Rhysida immarginata | reverse complement strand
GAAATTTTATCAAGATCGGAATAAAACTGTAGATTTGTATAAAAAACAGACACACAGACCCACAGACGCACAGACCCACAAACATCCTTCTTTATATATATAGATAGATAGGCTGAGGTCATGAGATTCAACCATCTGCTTTTTTAAGAAGGCGGTCAATTTTGAACAAAACACAAGATTTTAAGCAAGGCTGTTCCCGACCCATAAATCGCGGATTTGTGCATCTAAATTGGGGTCTGGAAGGCTATGTGGTCTGACGAATCATGATGCAAGTCGTGTCAGTATTTAACTTTATGTGGTGAACGGAATGAAAACCTCGTATCCTGGCTGGCACGGCACCACTTACATGGAGAACGGGGCAGCAACGATCAGGAGAAACCCTGAATCCCAGGGATCACGGCACCAGTTATATGGGAAACGGGGAAAAGGGAACCACTACGATTTTGGCGAACGATTCAACGATCCTGAATTTGCGTTGTGTTAAGGATGGTAAAAGTGTATAGTGCAATTCAGGAGGTTGAACCATTACCAAACTCGCAATGAAGGACAAGAAAGAGCAAAAAACGCCAAAAACAGAAAAACAAGGCTTACATTTAAATAACGCATCAAATAAAAAGGCATTAAAAAGCAAAACAAAACAGTTTAATAAACAAAACAAAATAACAAAAGTAAATAACAATCAACAACAAAGCAATCAATCATAAAAAGCAAAGCAGTAACAACATAACAAAAACACGGCTTTCAACCCACAAAGCAAAAAGCAAATTAAATGTTACCTACAATCATACTACCTAACACAGGGCGACAATCATCCTCAGTACTGCTGGCTGAGCACTCTCGTGAGCAGAGAAAGAAAACTGTCTGGGCCATAGATAACGCCTCTATTAGACAGAGTGAAAGTTGGATTGGGTAACCGGGATATAAAGTAGGAAACGGAGAAAACAAGAAGACGAAGAACGGTTAAGCGAGTAAAAACAGCAAAGTACAACCGTAAAACGTAAATCGGTGCGAACTTTCCTACGATAATCTCAGCTTACCGACGGAGCTACGATGATTCTCTGGAGCAGCTGATGAGGCGGAGAAAGTCAGCCAGGACTCGGCATGGGGAAGAGAGATGGCGGAGACCAAGGAGACAGAGAGGGGATCGACCACGTGTCAAGCAAAGCCACCCCCCAAACAATACCGAACGAGACTGGGAACCCATCCGTCTACAACAAGGCTCGAAGCCGTAGGACCATCGGCGAACGACCAATTCCGAGGTCCGATCTCGCACCAGCGGTCGCCCAGCGACAATCTCTGCCCGACCAGCGAGCGAGGTTTCACGACCTGCTCCCCTGGCCAGCCAGTCACTAACTACCTCTCCAAAACTCGGAGAGAAAATCTGCCTAAAACTTCATAAAGAAGCCGACACAAGTCAATCGACCAATCAATTGACAGCCAAACCCGTGTCATCCGATCCAAGCAAGAGTCACTCTCTCACAAAAGGACGAAACTAAGAAAAACGCGCTAATTAAGCTGACTCCTCTGTCCAAGAGCGGAAAAGGGGCCATAAAACACATGGCAACGAAAGGCTTTTCAGCAAAGGGGAACCACCACCCCCAACGAGGTCAAAGGTCTCCCGCTGAATAGCCAAGCCCTAAACAAGAAGAGAGGCTTAATTAAATAGTCAGAGGGCAAAAATCCATAAATATTACGAAAAAGCTAAAATATGAAACCAAACATCAGCTCCACGAGAAAAAGCTATCATGTGTAAATACACAGAGCGAAAAAAGGGAGGGAAGGACTGCACAATCACCATAAACTTCAGTTTAACTGGAATTATCCCGGGCAACGCCGGGTGCCTCCGCTAGTCAAAAAATAAAATCAGAATTATGCTACTGTACAGTATGACAGAGTTGAGTCAGATTATTATGACCACCAGCTAATGTCCCGAATAATTGCCTTTAGCGGCACGGACAGCAGCTAGACGGCGTGGGAGTGAGTCAATAAGATTCTGGTAGGTTTCTACAACTCAAAATCATAAATCTGTGGACAACATTATTTTTAAGTTAATGGTTTTCTTTTTTGAGCTGTAGATGAATAATTATCAGGACTACAACCATGAAATATATAAGACGGATTGTTTATTCAAAGATCATGCTTGATATAAAAAATCAAAAAAATATATTAAACACAACTTAAAATAAAAGGCACAAAATAATCGAAGCTTGTGTCAAAATACAATACTGTGGACACAAAAAAACAGAAATCATAATACTGTGGACAATGCTATTTTAGCTGCACAGTGCACACTCAGTATTTAGTGGTATCTGGTGTTATTTTATTCTATGCATCCTGCACCTGAATTATTAATTGTTGCTGGTCCAGCTTTCTTTACTTCACTTTTCAAAATTCCCCAAATATTCTCTATAGGGTTCATGTCTGGAGAATTCGCAGGCCATAGCATTCACTCGTTTTCTTGCAAGCCATTCATTCCTTGGTTGATCTTAGCTGTGTGGCAGGATCCTGCTGAAAGATGCTGGTACGACCAAGGCGAAATGAGGCAATTGATGGAAGAAGGCTGGTTGCCAAAACACTTATACAGGGTGGTCCATAAGTCTGTCCCCCCCCCCTTTTATGTTTTGAACCGAAGCAGATATGTGAATTTTGATGAATCCAATGAATAGGAAGTTGTAGGTGGCGTATCCCATGGTGCACTTTTCATCATCCCAAATATGCAAATTAGGACACATTCACAAAATTTATCTCAAAAACCGTACGGGATAGAGAAAAAAACCCAATTGCAAACTTGTTCAGCATAAAAAAACAAACAAAACAAAAAAAAAAAAACATCCAAATCGGACCAACCAATCACCCACAATCACGCGGTGACTGTTTGTAGCTTACAAACAGTCACACTGCACAAGGAAAACTGAATGTTGATATTTCCGCCATGTAAAGCATGCAAATCAAAAAATTAACATAAATTACCATACTCGCATTCACATTCATGCGGAAAAGCAAATAAAAGGCATGTTTCAGCACACAGAACAATTCCAGGATGGCAAGCTACAATGTTCCGGAAATGGTCAACATGATCTTCTGATTGTGGGTGATTGGTTGGTCCGATTTGGATGATTTTTTGTTGTTTTGTTTGTTTTTTTATGCTGAACAAGTTTGCAAGTGGGTTTTTTTCTCTATCCCTTACGGTTTTTGAGATAAATTTTGAATGTGTCCTAATTTGCATATTTGGGATGATGAAAAGTGCACCATGGGATAGGCCACCCAGAACTTCCTATTCATTGGATTCATCAAAACTGACATATCTGCTTCGGTTCAAAAAATAAAAGGGGGGGACAGACTTATATATATTGGACCACCCTGTATATTTCTCAGCATTCATAGTTCCATCAATGAAATGTAATTTTCCAGTCCCTTTGGCACTTACACAACCCCAGACCATGCATGATGCTGGAAACTTAGCACTTCTTTTTATACAATTAGAATTATTAGCCTCATTCTTTTTTCTCAGCACTTTTTCCCACTTTGGTTACCCACAGAAAGCTGAAATGTAGATTCATAAATAAATACCACTTTGTTCCATTGTTCAATAGACCATTCAGCTGGCTCTTTTGCCCACTTCACACGTTTATACTTTTGGACCTTTGTGAGAAAAGGTTTTATTTTAGGAGTATAAAATTTATACCCAAGTTGATGGATACGGAGACATGTGGTTGATACAGATACAGATTTCCCAAGGCTGGCTGACCACTATTGACTCAGTTCTGGTCCTTGAGCTGATAATTACTCATCTTCAGCTCAATAAAGAAAACCATTGACTTAAAAATAATGTTGTCCACAGATTTTTGATTTTGACTTGTACTAGTAGCTGTTGCCATGCAGACTGTAAATCATCCGAGTGCTGCTGAAGGATACGCGGTGGTTGTTCCATTGCACGCACATGACGATCGAGGTGATGCCAAAGATTCTCGATTGGGTTGAGGTCTGGGGAATTAGGAGGCCAGGGTATGGTTGTGTTCCTCAAACCACCCCCGAACAATTGGAGCCGTATGACACGTCGCATTGTCTTGCTGGAACGTGCCATCCCCCTCTGGGAAGACAGTCGCCATGTATGGTTGCATTTGATCTGCAGTTATGGGATAAATAGCAGAATCGGTTGAGAGTGCCTTCCACATGTATCAGTGGGCCCAGACAATGCCATGAGAACACTCCCCACACCATGACGCTGCCGCCGCCACCAGCCTGGATTCCTCCAACAGTGGTTCCAGGATGCTTGTTCTCGGAGGTTTCTCGCCTCACCCGCCAACGGCCGTCACTTCTGTGGAGCAGAAATCGTGACTCGTCATCGGAGAAGGCAACCTTTTTCCAGTCAGAAGTGGTCCAGTTTCTGTACTGTTGGGCAAATTGAAGCAGTTTTTGGCGACGAAGATTCGTCAGCTTGGGTGCGGTGACCATTCGCCTGCTGCGGAGGCCCATACGTAGCAGGGTCCTTTGTTCTTTGGTTTTAGAGATATGTCTGGTAGCATCCTCTTTGGTTTGAGCGGAGAGTTAGTCCACTAGAGCTCTTCGGTTGGCCTTCACACACTTTCGCAGCCGGCGTTCACCTCTCTCATCAATGGCACGTGGTGCTCCACAGTTCCATACCGTTTATTCTGAACGGTCCTATTTTCCCAGTCATGGTACATTTTAACTATAGCAGCAAGAGAACAGTTCATAGGGGGATGGTCATAATAATGTGATTCGACCCTGTGTATACAGATATTAACTCCATGTAATTGATGGTTCTTATAACTAAACATTTTCTTTAAAATCTTAAAAATGAGCACTAACTGGAGATAATGGAGAGTTAGCATAGTATTGAGAAAGAGAGAAGCTATACCTATGTTGAATAATTTTTGAAGGTGGTATTATATAAAGAAAGTTTGCTCTGATCTTTTCGATTATTGCGGAAACTGCAAACAAGAGCCGCATTGCAAATAAGCGCCGCACTAAATCTACACCGAAGGTAACAAGCGCCGCGGCGAGAAGATTGTTTTCATTCCTTGGGAATTGTATTTCATAATTGACCCGATACTCAAATACAATGATCGAATTTAGACTGTGGGTGTTGGTATCAGTGGGCTTAATTAACCAAATAGAAGCTGCCGATATTTGAACACGGCTTTTAGTTGTCTTTCACTTGATCCTTTTTTTTTTTCTGCTCGCGCTGTTGATTCATAAATATGTCGGCTCAATAAATTTTTTCTTTCTACCCCCTCCTACTGGGCTGTGTTTCCGCGTTTAGTCGCCATCTTCTTTCTCTTTAGTGCCGTGTTCCTTCTCGTTGGGCCATTACTTTCTAAAGGAATTATTTTTACACGATCTTTGTGCGATTAGATTTTACGACCCAACGGAAACGCTTATTAATAAAGCTTAGACTGCGAGAAACGGAGTCTCTCCTTCCTTCTCGTAAATACGCGCGTGCGGGTGTGTTTGTGTGTGTGTGTGAATAAGAATAAGGTGTGCGTGCATGTGAGTGAGGTGGGGGTTTTATTATGCATGGTCGCCCGCTCATCGCCAGCCTCTTCTTCTTCTCCATACCCTCCTTTGCCACCTTCTTTACTTTCAAACTCTCTCTCACGATTTAATTTATTTGATGAGATTCAAGCTGCTGGAAAATCTTGATGAGGTAAAAGTGAAGAAGGAGGAGGAAGAGAAGGGGCTGCTTCTCTCTTTGAGCGACTTGAGCATTAAGTGGTTAGTCTGCTCGGTTTTGGAGTCGAGTGTTTTCTCTTGGAGGAATAGCGAAATTGGATAAATATAAATATACAGGTGCCCGTAAAAGTTCTCAGAAATTGGTAGAATGTAACAATGCATAGAATTCCTGTTATCCGGGCTTTTCCTTGGAATTGATGGTTCTTAGAACTAAACATTTGCTTTAAAAATGAGCACTAACTGGAGATAATGGAGAGTTAGCATTGTATTGAGAAAGAGAGAAGCTATACCTATGTTGAATAAGTTTTGAAGGTGATATTATATAAAGAAAGTTTGCTCTGATCTTTTCGATTATTGCGGAAACTGCAAACGGGAGGTACCGTAAAAGCGCAAACAAGAGCCGCATTGCAAATAAGCGCCGCACCAATTCTACACCGAAGGTAACAAGCGCCGCGGCGATTATCGAAATTGTCGATGCCGCCATCGAGTTGATTTCAGTTGATTTCAATGCATGAAATACCGCACTGTAAACGACTGGTAGATCTATTTTGAATATGTACCGCTTATAATATCCACTTTTATCATTTCCCTCTAAGCCAGTAGGCCGTCTGCCTAAAATTGCTGTTTCCCAGCTCTCGCAGTAAAAGTCAGTGAACGATTTTTGTATAGTGTGATATTTTTTTTTTATATGTATGATGGGATGAAGTTAGATTTTCCGTATATGTTGAGAGAAATAAGCGCCGCACTACAAATAACCGCCGCACTCAATTAAGCACTGCACTGAATTTGCTCTGAACCGAATAATCGCCGCGGCGCTTGTTGTATGTTGATCAGATTGCTGTGGAAAATTTGCATGATTTAAGGCGTCTCTAAAAAGTTAAACTCGAGCTTTTGAAATCACGTGATTTAAAAGACCGATTTTCATCCAAACAAGCCCCGACTATGTGACATTGGGAGGGGGGGGGGGGAAAAATTGTAGAATAATTTTTTAGTAGAAACAAATGAACTTAAACAGGTCAGGGAAACAAAAGGGGGGGGGCTCCTTAGAACCCCTCAAACACCCCCTCCCCCAAGTTACACCCCTGAATTGTATTTTAGAAGTGTATTGGTTAAACTTTGGGATTTTAGAGGGCTGTTGTCGAGTCTTCTATATATGAGAGCCCCCTTGTTGAAATCTTCAGTATTTTGAAGGCCTGTTGGGGGAATCTTCCGAATCTTAGAGGCCTGTTGATTAATATTACAGATTTTGGAGGCCTGTTGAATAATCTTATGGATTATCGATTTCTGTTAAGGGGTCTTTTGATTTTATATTTTTTTAATAGTATTGTGGAGGCCTATTGCTTAATCTTTTCGATTTTGGAGGCCTAGTGACCAATCTTCCGAATTTTGGAAGTCTAATAAAGCATCTTTCGTGATTTGGAGGCGTGTTGGTTAATATTACGGATTTTGGAGGCCTTTGAAATAATTTTCCGGAGTTTGGAAGTCTAATATAAGATCATCTTTTGTTTTTTAGAGGCCTGTTGGCTAATCTTTCGGATTTTAAAGAGCTATCGGCGAATCTTCTGGACATTGGAGACCTCTTGTTGAAATCTTCAGTACTATAGACGCCTGTTAGACATTCATCCGGATTAAGGAGGCCTGTTGGCAAATGTTCCGGATTTTGGAGACTTGTTGGTTAATCTTCAGGATTTTACATGGGGGGAGGGGAAAAAATGTAGAATAGTTTTTTAGTAGAAACAAAGAAAAATAAACTTAAACAGATCAGGGAAATAAAAGGGGGGTTCGCCCGAAACCCCCCCGGGGACTGGACTATCGAGCAGCGGAAACAAATCATGTGGTCTGACGAGTCACGATTCCAGTTACAGACGGCCGCGTGAGAATCTGGCGGAAACGGCACGAAAGCATGGACCCCGCATGCACGAGTACAACCCTTCAGTCCATCCTGTCATGTTGATGGCGATGGAGATGGCTACTTCCAGCAAGACAATGCGCCATGCCACAGAGCTCGTATTGTGCAGGGGTGGTTCCAGGAATATGAGGGGGGACTTTACCTTACTTCGGTGGCCCTCACAATCCCCAGATCTCACTCCAATTGAGCATTTGTGGGACGAAGTCGAACGAACCATCAGACGGCTGGATCCACCACCGTCCAATCTAGCACAACTGGACACTGCTATCCATCAGGCATGGCGTCAGATTCCTCCCACCACCTTCCAACATCTCGTGGAATCAATGCCACAAAGAATCACCGCAGTATTAAAGGCAAAAGGTGGCCCAACGAGATACTGACAGGGTGGTCATAATAATATGCTCACTCAATGTAAATGAGCACTTGATCAATCGTGCGTTGACAGAGCGATTTCACGTGCGCGTGCCGATGTCAATAATGCTTAAAGGATGAACAGAAAGTAAGTGTATTAATTCTTGACAAATCGATTGTTATATGACATGCCATTATCTGGTATTCTTTACAGTCGACGTATTCTTTAGTCGAGGAAGCCTACCGGAAACCTCCCCCCCAGGGGGGGGGGGGGGAACTAAAACGTAATGTAATATGAGATTAAATGGCCAAATAGTAAACTAAAAACAATAAAGAAAGCGAGAAGACAGAATCAAACCCGTATTAGAGCTTTTTGAAATGTGAACTTTAATTTTGAACACCTTGAACTTGCCTCGAGTTCGAGAATGAGTCCAATGCAAATCCTGTCGTCGGTCGATGGTTTGGTTTCGAACTGTTTGGTTTGAAATTATGATGGGCTTCTTTTGAGGCAGTGTTCATTCTCAAGTTGGAGGCATCGGAATCGTAAATAACCCTTGAGAGAAGTTGCGACGCGCGGTTCCTTTTTGGCTGGTGAGTCGAGTGGGAAGGGTGCGTTGAGATTTTTTCCCCACTCGACAAAGGACTGTCACCACTTCTCCTCCTCTTTTCAACTTTTCTTTAACCTTCCTCTTCCATACCTCGTATCTCAGGGTCCTGTATCGCGCGCGCGCGCGTGTGTGTGTGTATATGGGAAGAGAGAGAGTATCTATCTAGCCCGACCGGAAGAGCTCTCCGCCGCCCGTTTTTCGGTGTAAAAAGTTTTTTGTTTGTTTGCACTGAATTTGGCGGTGGCCGTGTTTACGAGCTCGATTTGATTTTGTCGGGCGACGATCCAGGCCGAGTGGGCACTTGGGGGCCGCGATTTATGCCCAGCCCCTTCTTAAATGCACATGTGTGGATGCGTGTTTGGAGAGGCATATGGAAATGATATAGTGGTGGTAGGGACTGCTTAAATTGGACATTCATTGTGCTCTCCCCTGTTTATCAGTTGTTGTTGTCGTCGCTGCTGCTGCTGCTGCTGATAGGGTTCTCAAACTTTTTTTTCTCTCTCTCCCTTTTTTACATTTTTTTTTTAAATTTTATTTTTTTACATTATTCAACTCTTGCATTAATGGATCCGTATATGGAAACCTAAAATAAAACTTGTAAGTTAACTTATAATTACAGCAACTATAAAGTCTCGGGTTTTTGCATGACAGTAGAGCGATTGGAAATGGTTGCCTTCTCCGAAAAGTTACGGTTTCTGCTCTATCGAGTGAATGGACGTTGTCAGCGGAGAATCTTTGAAAAGAATCACCCTGCACCCAGTGTTTGAAGTTTACAAGCTGTGGATAGCAATGTTTATGATCTGCGTCTACTGATAGCACTCTCCATCTGCACTCGTCGAGGGTTGATTTGCTTCTCTCCAGCTAAAACGTTGCTTCTTTAAAAGTTGTCAACAGAAGAAAACACCTTGTCTAAGCGCTTCTGATTGACCATATGGAGGCTAGATGACCACTCGGCCTACGATGGTCAGGTGACTATTCCGCCCCTGACCTGTCTTTTTCGTCGGCTACGAAGCTATTATCTGGTCCCGCTGTACACTGAGTGGCCAGTTTATTAAGAACACCCCCCCCCTCACTAATGCGGCGACTAGTGGATTCATTTAGCCGCTGGAAGCATTGTTGCGTGTTGTTTGTCCATGCGGATGCAACAGCTGCTCCCAGTTGATGCTTATTGGATGGTGGTGGACCCATATCTCGTCGAATAACCGTTCCAGCTCATCCCAAAGATGTTCGATTCGGTTCAAATCCGGGGACTGTGGTGGCCAGAGGAGTAAGTTGAATTCATTATCGTGCTCCTGGAACCATTCGGTAGCGGATAGAGAGCACTTGAAACCTCCACACACTGAACTTAGTCTTTTCAGCCAGCGTGCCTGGCGCAATCAATCCATCTCGCTCAGTCTGTATTGTCGCGATCCCTGTAACCGGCCGGAGGGAAACCAACTGCCCCCTGTAACCAAATAGGTTGGGGTAAATATCATTTTGTTAGAGAGGGGGTCTGGGGGGCGCAGTCCCCCAGTCTTTAAAAAATATAATCTTTATGGGTTGATGGATTGATTGCGCCAGGGACGCAGGATGAAAAGAATAAGTTCAGTGTGTGGAGGTTTCAAGTGCTCTCTATCCGCGAGTGAACCATACCATTAGATATGAGCCCTCTGACACGGAGCAGTCCTGCTGGAAGTAGCCATGAATTGATGGACGTGGTCGGCAACCATGTTCAGGTAGCATTGACCATTAAGGCGTTGTTCTACAGGCATCGGCGGACTAAGAGTATGCCAGGAGAACATTCCCCAGATCATTACAGAGCCTCAATAGTGGAAACCAGACGGAGGGATCCGTCGCGTCGTGCTGTTGTCTGCAATTGCTGCGTCGGCCATCTGCATGGTGCAATAGGAAATGAGATTCATCCGACCAGCAGGCATTTTTCCAGTCGTCGATGGTCCAGTGTTACTGATCAGGGCAAATTGGACACGTTTTTTGCGATTTTGAGTGGAGATCAAAGGTATCCGGACTGGCCGTCGGCTGCTGTAGCCCATCCTTGCCTATGTACGGCGTGAAGTGCATTCAGAGATGTTATTCTGCGATCCGGTGTTGTACTCCACGGTTAGTTGACATACAATCATTCCCATTCTACGCTCACCCCTTGGATCGACGACAGGTTTGTCTCTGGCTGGTTGTTTTTTGATTGTTTAGCCGGTCCCAGTAAACCCTTGAAATGGTTGTTCGGGAAAAAACTAGAAGACGTGCGGTTTCGGATCAAAAATATATAGAATAATGTATGTGGTTTCGGAAGTGGAAGGACATAAAATGAAAATGAAACAGTACTTTGATCTGACGTTTCTTCAGCTCTGGCTATGGCTGTAGTTCTATTTCGCTCGCGACATACTTGGAGCGACATAAAAAATTATTATTATTTAAACGTAATCATACTTTAGATGTGAACTCGCCCTGCTGTGGTGAACTTCGACGATACAATGCATACCTATATTCACTTGTTATAGTTTGTTCTACCAGGGTTCTAGGGTATCTTTTGGAGCAGAGGCTATCTTGCGTGCAAGGACAGTTTGAATTTAATGCACTTACTCCGATGCAACTCCATTAACCTGGTTGTTGGCTTGCAGAAGGTTATGGTGACAGCAGTAGGGTGGTTCGCAAGTGGAACCATCCACTACAGCTTCTTGAAACCGGGTGAACCATCCTTTAAAGCCTTTATGTGACAGATTTGATAAATTTGCGTTGGATTGGCAGGAGTGTGTAGATTCTCAAGATATTCACTTTTACTTTTGACCATGATCTGTAAATTAAGGTGGTCGTTGAATTATCCATCCCACCATTGTTGTATCACATTAATGAAAAAAATAAGTAAAGAGGGGGGAACCTTCTGATCGGGGCCAATGAGCAGCCATTTTTTCTACCTGTTGCTATGATTGCATTGCGATTTTGACGTTTTACACGGAGTCAGATAAATAAAAATCTCCTATTTTCAGGAAAATAGTCGGGTGAACCCGTCGGAGAGGAATTCCGGGGTTGTCGTCGACACGAGGATTGAATGGCAGCTTTGGATCCTCTTCTGCAGCACGATAACGCCACACATCAGAGGGGGTTGCAGCGCCTACAGTTCAAAGATGAAAGACTTTGCACCTTGCGACTTTCGCCACTTCCCAAAGAGGAAAGAGCACCTTAAGGGGTACGAGTTGCGTTCTGACGACGAGGTGAAACCTGCCGTTCGGTCTTGGTGTCGACAACAAACCCGGAATTCCCCTCCGACGGGTTCACCCGACTAGTCACGCGTTGGTACAATGCGTGGAAAGGGATGGGGCCTATGTCGAAAAGTGAATAGTGCATTACATAGAGGAGAAATGTGAGTATCAGATACAAAAAGAATTTTGAAAATCGGTTGAAGAATAAAAAAGTTAAAGCCATGGAGGCATTACTTTTCAGCCCACCCTCGTATGTTGTGACGTTGCCCTCTTTCTCGGGGAAGTTTGACGTTGACCTACTCAAATGAAAGACGAGCAAACATCAGATTATTTTCTATTTCAGTAACACGTTCTTAAACTATTTAACATGCTGATCTATGGAGGCAAAATGAATCAAGGCACCGTGCTCTCAAATACACAATTTATTGAATATTCATTAAAATGAACTACAAATAGGTAGTCACAAGAACAGGATAAATGATAGTAAAACAAAATGGTAGAATTAGATGTTTAATGAACGAATTATGTTTTAATGAACACTGGCTGACAAAAAAGTGAAGCACCCTGAAGGAGTGGTCGAATATCATCCTATTTCGTTACACATGCTTACCATTGATGTGTGAGTAAACGATTAGATTCACAAGGATCTGTAATGTCTAGAACGCTCACCAGGGTGCATTTGCGATGTCACATTGCTTAGAATATCAATCAATACTCAAATATTGTGGGGCAGGGTATGAATCAAATTGTCCTTTCATATTAAGTTGTTTGTTTTTCAGCGTTTTCTCAGGGGAATTATGGAAAGTTTGATTACAATCTCTCGCGGAACTGTTACCAGTTGTCTCTCTAATACACTTTGCCATCTGTTGTAGTCTTGAAGACCCCAATCGAGGTCCGCAGTTTGCCTACTTCACCTTGCCGTATCCCATGGCCTTTCGATAGCGCTCGTGGGTCGTACTCGTAGCTTTCGTCTCAGATTAACGTTTTCAGAGCGGCCTGTGAACTCAGTGCCTTGCAGCTGTTGATTACATACTAAATGTTTTAGCGATGCACTAAATATTCTGTATAACAATAAGTATGACATTGCGTTGTGTTAATTTTTTTTGGCTTGACGTTATTTCTAAAGCTTTATGGAATTAGAAATGTTATATTTTCACTCGGAATTTCTAAAGGTTTAATAAATGACTATACACTGCCCTTTTATAAAGCTCCATACGGATGTTACCGTCTCCTCCAGTCTAACAAGTGTTTTTCACACATGACTTTATATTCCCCAGCCATGGAAGAAGTAGAATGTCAGTAGAGTTCTACTTCTTGCATGCCAGAGTTTCCCAAAATCCCGCTTGAAATTTCCCGTTCTTTTGTTCTCCACATCGCTGATCTAAAATTAACTCCTCCCTCCCTATCCCAGACGTTTTTTTCTCCAACCGTCTAAAATCTGTTTCCGTTGTGAGGGTGTTGCCATGGAGACACGAATTAGATGAGTTTAAAATATTTTATTTACGATTTTACGATATCCATGAGGTTTGACTCGCATCCCCCCTTCCCCTCCCCCGATGTTGGATAAAAATAAAATAACAAAACATAAATAAACAAAAGAAATATGAAGAGAAAGCCTTCAAATTTAATAAAATATTAAAGTAATTAATGTTTTTAATTTCTATTTTAGCAATTAATTTAAAACATGGTCAGTAAGGAAGACGATGTAAATCTTATTTGTTAACCATAGAAATACGAATAAAACTAGGTCCCGATTAGACTGTCACACCACCAGTGGCAGAAAAAGTCATTAATCCTGTTGTTTTTTTTGCCTAGTTCAATGACCACCTTAATGCTTTTGACAAGTAAAAAGCGACATTTTCCATGCACCAACCTGCTAGATCCATTGAATCTGCTAATTCGATGACAGCAGCGACCATCTCTTGATTTTTCTATAAAAAATATTCAAAAGATGTGTGTGTGTTTTTTGTGTTACTAAAAATTGTTGTGTATTTTTCCATTAGTAAGAGTTTCAAATACAGGTCATCAAGCAGACGCCTTAGAATAGTTTTTGTGTCCCTTTCAACACGGATTGAAACGAGCTTGAATAGCGCGCTTTGTTGTTCTTTCGTATACATTGAGTGGCTAGTTTATTAGGAACACCCATGACTATGCAAATCGTTGGTATAGCAATTACGACGTATCAATTGGTCACGTGGCAATCGCTACCAATACAAAACGAGAACACGCACCTGTCAACTGCAGGTGGTTTGACCGTCACCGTGGGAAAACAAAGGATCTGAGCGACTTCGAGCGCGGGATGATAGTTGGTGCCCAGCGAGTTCGGGTAGAACACAGATTAAAGAAAAAATAGAGAAAACGTGTTTTCTTTAATCCCTGCAAAGCCTACAGAACTTAATCTTGTAGGCTTTGATCTGTGATAGAACTGCTAGAGAGCATAGTTACAGAGGACCATGTATTGGGAGCATCTTAAAGAATTCTTTTCGTTTTTTTAATAAGAATTTTTATTGCATTAATTCTAACCTTTTTTCATGTGTCCATCTTTACTGTATATTCCCATTCAGATATTGCAAAATTTCATCAAAAAGGAGCCCGAGCCAAGCCGGGTATATCAGCTAGTTTTTGATAAAAATGATTTTAAATATTTGATTACTATTGAATAGAGAATTCATTTAATAATTCATTATTAATAGACAATTAATAATTATTAAATTTTATCATTTGAAAATTGTAATAATTTTTGGGAATTGAATTGTATATTATGCGCTAATTTCGTTTGATTTTCATCAGGACGGAATGCAACTTAATCACTTCAAAGCAGTATCATCAGTTTTCTGAAATCATTGTTGTCATGCTGTTTGGAAAAAAAGCGGTAGTTAGGCCGCACAGGCATTTTTTACAATTTTTTATTAGATAAGCCGCGGCGTTACTACCGTAAATTACGGTAAAGAAATAAATAAATGAAATAAAATTTCCCAATTATCATTTTTATGAAGCGGCCCCTGAAGCGAGAGGATAGGCTATCCAGCAGTATTGTCCTGTATATATTTGCAACACCCTGTATGTGAATGTTACTATGCAAAGTGCAAACAAATAATAACGGCGAAAAACCCAAAATAAAGAAAAAAAAAAGACAAGAATCGAATCTGGGCCAGAAAATCACAGAGGCCTGACTTTAGCACTGCGCCATCGCTGTTAAGTTGAATACCTTTCTTCCCACTTGACTTATCTGGCACTACAATAGTAAACGTAAAAAAAATTGTTCTTTCTCCGAAAGAAAAGGCCATTGATTCAAATCCTTTTACACAGAAGTTGTGTTGTAGACTGACCTCCTAAAATTTCAACCAAATCCGTGATGACATGTCCGTGCGGTCTGCTTGTAAATTAAGTTTTTATTGAACTTCATATATTTTTATGATTTAATATAGTGATGTCCGTTGGATCCGGATCTATGATTCGGATCTGATAATATCCGGATTCGGATTTCGGATCTCTGATATCGGATCCAGATTTCGGATATCGGATATCAGATCCGGATTTCGGATATCGGATCCGGATTTCGGATCCTTTCGCTGGATGCGTATTAAGACTAATTAGGACTTAAGAGGACTAGGCTATCACTTAATAAAAAGCTTTTATAAACTGCTTTCAGAAAAAGTTTGCATCTACACAATTTCCTGTCTAGGATCCGATTTTCGGATCTCGGATTCAAGATCCGGATCTCAGATCTCGCATCCAAGATCCGGATCTCAGATCTCGCATCCAAGATCCGGATCAGAGATCTCGGATCCAAGTTCCG
>JAHWFO010095536.1:0-38024 GCA_023313115.1 Rhysida immarginata | reverse complement strand
TGGGGGTTCTTTGGAAGTGATTAGCATATAGACAGATGAGTTTTAAGAATTTGTTAACTAAGCCTATAATGGAGTTATGGATATCTTCTAAACTTAGATAAATAAAACTTGCCTTGGTGGGTCAGTATAAAGGGTGGGGGTGCTAGTATGAAGCAGAAATGATGGTTATTATGATTTAAAGGTGAATTAGGATATTTTTGATCTTTTGCATAGTTGATGAGGTGATAATAGTAGTTTTTATATATGGAGGGTCTTTCATGAGTTCAAGATTGGGGAAGTTTAGAATGAGAAATATTTAATTTTAATGGATTTTACTCAGTTTTTTTTCGTGTGTTGAAAGGAAGGCTGAAACTATGCGCATACGTCTTAATAAATATCTTATGTGGATTAGTGGTTTCCTGTCGTTCTTGTCTTTGGCTTTCACCCGACTGTCAAGGAATATCAGAGGACCCTTGCCTACCAACAAAACATGGCCCATACCATGACACCTCCTCCTGCAGCGAGGAGTCCATCGCTTCATGGGCCTGCCGCCAAATTCTCTGCCGGCCATCGGTGCATAACAATGTGTAACGTGACTCGTCCGACCACATCACCTTTTTCCAGTCGTCTACTGTCCAGTCACACCGTTCTTTAGACCACTGCAGGCGAACTTTCCGGTTTGTTGCTGACACCAAGGGCTTCCTCACTGGCATGCGACTTCCCATCCCTATTCGCTTCAACTCTCGGCGCATTGTTCTGGAGGAGATGGGTTGCGATGATCCTTCATTGAAGTCTGCCGTCAGTTGCTCCACAGTAGAACTTCGGTTTTGCCACACAATCCGTCTCAGATAGCGTCGGTCCCTGTCTGTGTTGATCGTTTTTGATCCATAATTCTGCCGTTTCGACAACTACTGTGGATTCCGTTTCCACGCATCGAACACCTTAGAGACCTGACCTTTCCAGATACTGGTCAGTTGTACTGTCCTGGAAATCGTAGCCCCAACTAGACGGGCTCCCACAATAACTCCTTTTTGGAACTCAGACAGGTCTGCTGTTACCCCATTTTGCTCAACTTGGAACGAGCATGTACCTCATATGTCTGCATTCATTTGCATATCACAATCGTTTCTGACCTGTGACCCCGCTTTACATATAAGTACAGTAATTCATCACGGGTTTCTAATTCATTGGCCAGTGTGTGTAGCATCCTTATCGTTTATCAAACAAAGAACTTCCATGGCACGTCTAGCTGCAATTCTTTGAGGGCGAATCTTTATGATGGGCAAAATGTCTTGTTGCCTCTTCTGTGATTGCTTGTGTTGATTAGTGGCTTTGTATGATGAAAAATATAGATCACAGATGCCACACGATCGTTTAAATAATTATGCCTCGACACTGGGGAAATATTATTATGTTGGTAGAGTTGGTAATATTTTAATTAGAGTTTCGTTAGAGTTGAAGTTTAGAGCTTTATATCTTTAGATTTATACATGTGACGTGACGAAGCATATGACTCGTCCCCTCCCCCTTGTCACACGATGTCACACTTTCTTGACACTCTCCCTCCCCTTAAGGTGTGACGTAATTTATGGATGGCCACTAAGAAAGGATGCTATTTTATTTGAACATTGAAACAATTGGTTATTAGCATTAAGTAATGGTGAGACCCCTCTCGGAGTAATCATTAGAGCACAACTCATAGTATTTATCATAATCAATATTTAATAAGAATGGTTTAAACTTTTATTTTTTCTTTTGAATATTCCTAATAATTAAGCAGCTGCATTCTCTTAGTAATTGAAGTATAATCACTTAGATTTAATTAAGCCATCATTATTAGAAGTTAAGTTTTATCTTTTTTTGCTTGTAATCTCCTTTTCTAATTAAACAAGTTTCTTGAAATAAAGATTTTTTCATTTTAATTCTAACACTTTGCTTGTTTATTTCTATTCGAAATAATTCACTTTCGAGACACTTTTACTTAAGAACCTGACTCTCTGGCCATTAAATACGAGAAGGATAATTTATTGGAAATATGGTTGAAATTGATCTAGCCGTTATGGGGAAATTTTGGTAATCATTTGGATGGCAGAAGTCACAATGGCTTCCCAATATGGGGGATTGTGGCTATGCAAAAAAGTATCAATGGTGAGGAGGGTCACAAAACAATATTTAAGACGTAACTGAAAAGTTAAAGTTCTAAAAAAAAAGCCACATCAGGAAAAAGATTAATATTGATACTTTTATGTGAAACAGTTTCTGATGATTCCTGTAAAATTTAAATTTTATGATTTATGTCGATTTGGATATGACCGATTCAGTTAAAACAATCATTTCTGCCCAGATGAAGTTCACGAAAAAACAATTACTTAGCGCTGTTCTATGCTTCTGAAAATGGGACAATTTATATACAATCAATCAAACTAATTCAAAATGCCTTTAATTTTGTTATAACCAAGTTGTTTTAACCAAGGAAGGATGAATCTACATCATATAATATAGGCCCGTATTTTTTCTTATTGAGTCAAAAAATTCCCTCTTTAAATTTAATTCCGTGAAATTCATTGACATTGCACAAATGCCAATTCCTTAATTCCTGTCGTAGCCATATTCACTTCTACTTAGCAACGGATGGAGAATAATTCCACTGAAATTAACGAGATCATTAAGTTATTAAGAAATGTTCTCCGTAGAATTAGGAGAGGTTTATCCGAGTAGATTATATAAATAGCCTCGAAGGGAAATTCAATTATCTTCCACTGACTTCTTCAGATAAAGGAACAACTTCCGTGTCTTTTATCAAGAGAGTTACAGAACAGCGCAGACGTTGGGAAGTGTCGCAAGCTTAAAGTAAGATTATTCACACGAAAAATTCTCTAATATACTAATAAATAGTAAAAAATTAAAATATCATGTTAAGATAGCAATAATAATATATTTTAAGTCAAACTTTGATATTTTGCTTTAACAGTTTTCGAATTTTATATTATAAAAGTAAAATTTGAAAAAAATTTTATAGTCAGTGAACTAGAAAATTAGCGCGAAAAGTTACTTTATAGTTGTTAATCAACTTAAGTTTATTTATTTCACAGTTTTAAATATGGTAAGTTGCAAGTAAAGAAATTCTCTGAAAATATATCAGTTAAATGAAAATAAATTAAGTGATTTTATTGTTGCTGCTATAAATACGCTCGACTATATTACTACTTTAAATATATGGTGAGCCCAGACGACAAAACCATTGTTGCCAAGCCCTCCACTAGGTGTCCTACTAAATCAGAGCTTTAAAGCATTTTTTCTACTAGAAATCTACCAAACTTTCTTTTTTCCTACTAAAATTTTCTACTAAATAACAAATAAACTAACAAGATAATTTATTAACAAAAAAATTTATATGAATGATGAATTTTTTCTGCTACTCAATATGAAAAATAAAACAAATTGAAAAAGCTTTGTACTGCATTGTCAAAACGATGTTAAAAGCACAAAGCAGTTGAAAACATCAATTCAAGGTCGTTCCGTTGCCAATTTTTTTTTTCGATTATTTGATTTTTGATTCAGATTCAAATATAGCATCAAAAAGTAAGTAAACTTTATAACAGGCACACACGTCCTATCTATTCGGGAACTTGGTCAAAATGATTTGGAAATCCTTTTTTATATTCTTGCCCAAAACTACCAGAAAATGTTGCATCGTTCACAATATCGTGTTTCGTGTACAAACTGCAGTCATATCCAAAGTAAATGGAACAGGAATGCACTATTTTTTTCTCAAAATTAAGTTCAGTAATGTTCATTTACAACACATTTCATTTTTGATGTCAACACTATTATTTTTAACAGATCCTTAAATAGCATTATTAAATCTTCAAACAAGATACTGAAAACTACATGTTCTGCCTATAAAGTAAATTGCTACTGCTGACCATTTACAGAACACTTCTTAGGCACAAGAAATATGCTCAACATCAGGGGTGGGCAAATGCGGCTCCCATTCAAAATAAATTTTCGTTTTTTCAGAAACTTTTTTAATGAATATTGGTAAATTGACAAAGTAACATATATTTAGTTATTTGAGTTTGTTTATTTAATATTATTTAACTATGGTGTGGCTCTTTATAATATATAATAAATAGGAATACAGCTCTCCTTGACTTCAGGCGTACCCATCCCTGCTCTACTTGCATATGTTGGAGTGTTCATAATGCTACGTAAATGATCAGCTGTCAAGTTCCGTCTTGCCGAAATATTTTAAAAGATAGAATTAATTCATCCCACTGATCAACAATGGCTTGTATAGTGTCAGATCTTGCAAGCTACCGGGTACCCGCTGCAAGTTTGTGCGAAACACAATGATTGGAATCTGCTTTGATGTATGCAGGGGTGAAGTTTTGTTTCCTATATACTTCAAAATTCAACTTGTTTCCCGACCTAATGATTAAGAGATCTAAAAAAGGCAGTATCAATTGCGGAATTCTCTTTGGAGCAGTATTTTTATTTAAAGCATTATTTTCATTTAAATGAAGATATAAATATAAGTTCTTTATTTATGTGGAAAAGTGATTTCTTTTCTTCCTTGTGTCCACGATTTTGACTGTTTATATATTTTATCACCATATAATGTTTTAAATTCAAACATTCTTTTCGGGATGTGGCCGAAGAAATTATGTGCTTCACTAATCGAATACTCAAGATCCTTTGGCAGAAAATCTCTAGCTTTTTCCGCACATAAGTGTAAACTGTGACAGAGATAGTTTATACCTAGACCTGGTGCATCATTTTTTAACCCCGCACAAGAGAATTATGTGCTGCTATCATCTCATTGGCCCCGGATAATGCCACACCAATTAAACACTTTATTTCAATCCCATCTTGTTTAAAACAAGCAGTTTTAGAACAGTTCACGACAACACTGTAAATGGAATGAGCACAATCAATTACTTTTATGAGTTTAATGATCACTGTTTCAAACCTTGGTGAGTAACATTTAAACATCACATTGATATCAGTTTCTTCATCATTATGAGAGAGAAATAATTTCCTTTAACGTCTTCAATCATTTCTCTCGTTAATGCAGGTATTATAAAAAATTAAGAAGAAGCAACCAACCGACAAAAATTTCACTATTTTATTTTATTTCCTACTAGAAATTCTACTGTAGAATTTTTTTTTACCAAAAAACCTACTTTTATAATTTTCCGTACTAGATCTAGTATAAAATCTACCAACCTGGCAACACTGGACAAAACCTATAATACCAATTGATTGTTTTTCCTTTGTTCCCGATTGTTGACTAATAATATGAGACACCATTCCAAATACTGGAAGACAAAAATAAATTTAAGTGCTGTTTAACTGACTTAGAGGTTATTATTATTTATCGATATTTATAAGGTAAATAACCAATTGGATGCCTCACAAATTATGCTTCACAATTAATCAATTAATATTCAACAACCAAATCTATAGCCAAATTTATGGCTTCTCAATTGGAAGCCATTGTCAATTTATGGCTTCCCAATTGGAAGCCATTGTCCCCAATTAAGGTGCGTCTCAAAAGTTTAAAGAAACATATTCTTGTTCAAAAGAAAAAAGACTATTGAAGGTACATACAAATGATTTAATTACTGGCTGTACAAAGCACTTAAAAAAAAACTCCTGAAAAAATTATTCATGAAAACATAATAGAAATAAAAATATTCAACAAAATGGAATTTTGCGTGTCTCAAAAGTTTAAAGAACGACTGGAAAAACATTGAATGAATTATACAACAGCTTAAATTGAACGACCATTTGTATTGATTGTTTCAAATGCTCTGTTCGGCATTGAATTTATGAAGTTGAACAGTATTTTTGGTTTTACATTGTACCATGCATCTTCAATTGCTCTTTTCAATTCATCAGTCGAAGAAAATTGACGTCCGCCGGCATAACTGCACGAGACATGATTACCCATAGATTCTCTATAGGGTTCAAGTCTGGGCTTCTTGGGGCCACGTCATAACGTAAATATTTGTTTTTCTGAACCACTCCATAGTTGATCGTGAAGTATGGATGCTGGCGTTATCCTGCTGGAACGCGAATTCCAGGCCACCCTAATGATCACAGACGAGTAACAGATTCTGTGTAAGGCTTTCTGGTATGTCAGCGAATTATCTCTTCCACTGATGAAAGCCAAATTGGTGGTACCGTTGAATGCCAAGTCGCCCCAAACATGACAGAACCACCTCCTTGTTGTCTTGAGTAAAAGGTCTTCGGTTCCTGTCTAGGTCGTGCCTGTATGATGCCCACCCACCAGGACCATCCAAGTTCCACTTCTTTTCAACACTGAGCAATACCGACATCCATTCGCCTTTCCAGGCCATGTGTTCTTGTGCCCAACTTAGCCTTTCTTGAATGTGCTTGGCAGTCAGAGCCGGTTTCTTCATCTTATTTGGAGACAGCATGTCCACTCGCAATTATTCGCCGGTGTACAGTGTCTTTCGATATGTTTAACCCAGTCACGTCTTATATCTGGCGAATAGAAAGATTTTGTGTGGCTGCCAGTCGTATAATGCGTCTGTCATCGCGAGTTGAGGTAACTTTGGGACGACCAGATCGTGGTTTTTGGTGGAACGATGAACTTCTCTTCAAAACATTATCAACCCCTACTGTGGATCTTCTAGTAATTGTGACAATATCAGCAACAGATAGTCCGTTGGCTTTCAATCGCCAGATTTCAGCCACTTCATCGATTATGAATTGACATTGGCGAGGCATTGTCATAGGTCAATTGTGAGTGGAAGAAAAGCTTTCTTTGAAAAAAATGACTAATTCTGCAACAGATTAATACCCTGTCACTCGCAAATATTATATATTGGACGTTTCCATTTAGCATCTGTGGGTGGTTCTTTAAACTTTTCAGACACGCAAAATTTCATTTTGTTGAATATTTTTATTTTATATTATGTTTTCGTGAATAATATTTTCAGGAGTTTCTTTTAAGTGCTTTGTAAAGCTAGTGATTAAAGCATTTGTATGTAGCTTCAATAGTCTCATTTCTTTTGAACAAAAACATGTTTCTTTAAAATTTTGAGACGCACCTTATGGCCAATTTACAGGGTGTCTGGCCTAAAGTGCACCAATAGCAAAATTCCAAAATACAAATCTGACAGAGTACTTCAATGAAAGAATTATTGTATTTTTGTGTGAGGGGTTTTTATGTGTATTCCGTTTCCAAACTCACCGACGTCATTTTCGATATGGAAGCCAACTTGGAAATGTGGAATCGAAACCCCTATTTTAATGGTATTTTCAGATTGTGCACAACATTTGAGAAGTGTTTTATTTTAGGTCTTTCTCAATTGATTCAACCGTTAAGGAGATAGAGGCACTGAAAGTGTCACGTGTTTGGATTTAAAGTAAAGGCCAAAAAACAGAATTTATTCCTAAACACAATGGATTTTAAAATTATTAGCAATTTCTTTAAATCCAAACAAAACCAACTTTCACTGTCTCTATTGAACAAAATCAGCAAGAACAAGCACTCTTTCAATCTGAAAATACCATTAAAAACACGGGTTTCCATTGGACATTTCAAAGTTGACTTCCATATTAGAAAACGGCGTCGGTTTTTATTTGGAAATGGAATACACATAAAAACCCCTCACACAACATTACAATAATTCTTTCATTGAAAGTACCACTGTCGGATTTGTATTTTAGAAGTTGGCTATTGGTTCACTTTAGGTGAGACACCCTGTATAAATCATATTGAACACAATTCAATTAATCAATCAGAATTTTAAAAAAAATAACAGTAATATTATTGAAAAGATAGAACGATGAAATATTCACCATTTTATTAGATCAGCAAAATACTTATTCATTAACCTATTCTATAAACAATATAGAAAATAATCAAGTAAACTATCTTGATTTAAGAATCAGTAAGTCTAATAACAAATTAATTTTCACAAAGAGCTAAAAATTCTGGATCTATGAAAAACCAACCAAACATAACAAATCTAACATTACCTTTCCCAACAACCAATAACACCAAAAAATTAATACCATAAATACAACACATTAATAGAACAAGAGCCCTCTCGTTTCCTGAATTCATACCCATATTATTAAAAAGTTTAAAAACCAGATTACAAAGAAAATATTTATCTCATTAACTTAATCAATAAAATATTTACCACATGCTTTAACACAATAACATTACCTTTAAAGCACCACTTCAACCCTCAATAAACAGATACTCCTTTCCTTTTTCTAAAGCAACATTTAATAAACAGAAATAAGTAATAGAAAAATTTAATAATATTAAAATTAGACCCACAATAAAAAAATCAATTTTCACCAGTACATTTTTAAAACTCATTCAAACAAT
Organism: Rhysida immarginata; assembly: GCA_023313115.1. NCBI lineage: Eukaryota > Metazoa > Arthropoda > Chilopoda > Scolopendromorpha > Scolopendridae > Rhysida > Rhysida immarginata. The sequence continues at coordinate 29,668 of JAHWFO010095536.1, read as the reverse complement.
GAAACTGACACTTTACCCCTTAATATCTCTATTAAAAACTTTAGCAAAAATTATGAATTAACATTATGTGGAGCATTAATAACGTATTCTATAATAACCCTTATCAAAATTGTGAATTTGGTTATTAATAAACGAACATAAACGCTCTTATAGAAATAAAGACATCAAACAGAAGATAATAAATTAACTGAAGGAACTACTTCAAATATATTACAATACCCTATAGAAAAGGGAAGGAAAAAATTCCTCGACATGGACTTGAACAAGGGACCATACATATCGCAGGCACTGCCCTTACCAATTCAGCTACCGCGAATAAGAACCGCCATTCTGTTAACAGATATCCAATTGGACTTCCATGAAGCCACCAAGCAGATCAATGGTCAGAGCAGGCCCCGACTCGCAAGTCGGGAATCGCCCTTAAACAATCAAATAAATTGATGAAATTTAACTGGAACGCAAGGTAAAATTGGTAGCTTCAGAAACAGCGGAAACTTTATGGCTTCATGGAAGTCCATGTTGATATCTTGTAACAGCATGGCGGTTCATATTCGCGATAGCTGAATTATAAGAACAGTGCCATCGATAGGCATGGTCCCTGGTTGGAGTCCAGATCGAGGAAATTTTCCTTCCCTTTTCTATTAGTTATTGTAATAAAGACATCAATAATAAAATTTTGTAAATATTCCAAGGAGGAGCTTTAGCAGCAATGTATTAGTTTTGTTAGAGATTTAGCAGTGAACAGTTGGCTGTATTGGTTTTATGAAGGATGTATTGGTTTCAATAGAGGCTTTGTAACCATACTTTTTGATCACCCTCGTAGTTAGTATAAAAATATTACACAGAGTTATGTCAAAGGCCAAAATCAACGCCATATACTATCAGACTAAAGTTCTTCCCCCTCATATTTACCCGTGACATCTCCGGTTTGTACGGTACAGAGGAAAACAACATATGGCTCCTCCAATACAAGGCGTCGCATCACAAAGCGTCAACACGCCCATTCTTGGAACGCATGTCCCCCCATAGCTATCGTTCACTTGGTCTATTGCTCTCTAATATGGAGCGGCGACAACTTATGATGTGGATCTTGTTTCACTTCTCCAGTTGTAAATCACGGTTGATAATTGTATTCACCGTGTACACAGATGTCCCTAGCTTCTGCTCAACGCCCGTCGTGTTGGTGGGTTACATCCGATTACGAGAGCCCTAACTTTCCGGACGACGTCAAGAGTACAGCTGATGAATGGTCTTGAATTGTCCTGCTTTTTACTCTCAGGAATGGCGCCGCTTCTGGTATTGCCAATGTTATTTAGTACACTTAATATCACTTTCTTAGAAACTAGAAAACCTCACTTCTGAATGCCCTCGTAATTTCGGAAGAGCTGAATTTGAAGTCGGAAAGTCTGTTATTTAGCCCTCCCAACAACACCTGTCAAATTTCAGTGGCATAACTCATCATTTTAGCTCGCTATTCCAATATTATCTATTTTAATATACATACTCCACGTGATATTTCACGAGAAATGAATGCGCGCCCCACATTTAATATGCTAATTGTTACTATAGATCCTTAACAGCCCTCTCTATGTTATGAATACGAAAAGTTTTTCCTAAAGGATGTACACTATATGATCAAAAATATCCGGACACCCCTCACAGATCATCGATTGGCCCAATGTCACATGATAATGACTTGCACATCATTTAAATAGCTTCCCACACCTTCAGACACAACTCTGCTTGGACATTGGCAAGAATGGGTCGTTCGGCAGAGCTCAGTGAGTTCCAACGTGGAACCATCGTTGGATGTCACCTATGCGGCAAGTCCGTGCGTGACATTTCCAGCCTTCTTCAGATACCCAAGTCAACAGTAGGCGATGTCATTATGAAATGGAAGACCCGGGGATCAATAACAGTTCAACAACGAACCGGTAGACCCAAGAAACTAACGGACAGAGACCGTCGAGTGCTTCGTCGTGTCACCCGCAGCAACCGGAAGTCCTCGGCGGAAAAAATTGCCACAGAGTTTCGAAACGCCTCTGCAAATGATGCCAGTACCATGACAATTCATCGGGAACTGCACACGATGGGATTCCATGGCCGTGCTGCTGCCAACAAGCCCCACATCAGCAGGGTCAACGCCAAGCGACGTCTGGAGTGGTGCAAAGCCCACAAAAACTGGACAATGGACCAATGGAAACGTGTAATGTGGACAGACGAATCTCGCTACACATTCTGGCAATCCGATGGACGAGTTTGGGTTTGGCGCATACCTGGAGAACCCTTCTTACCTGAGTGCACAGAGCCCACAGTCAAGTTCGGAGGAGGAGGAGTCATGGTGTGGGGCTCATTTTCATGGTACGGACTGGGCCAGCTCGTTCCTGTGCAAGGAATCATGAACTCCGACCGTTATCTGAATGTTTTGGACAACTGTGCACTTCCAACGTTGTGGCAATTTTTCGGAAATGGGCCATTTCTCTACCAACCCAGACAATGCTCCGTGCCACAAAGCGAGGCGTGTACAGCAGTGGTTTGCGGACTCAGGGGTCGAAGAAATGGGTTGGCCGGCACAAAGTCCCGACCTCAATCCTATAAAGAGTCTGTGGGATGAATTGGAAAGACGCTTGCGGGCCAGATCACATCGGCCAACTTCTCTACCTGAACTGATTCTCGCTCTTCGGGAGGAATGGAGGAACATTCCGGAAAGTACCTACCAACATTTGGTGGAAAGTCTTCCCCGAAGGGTGGAAGCTGTGATTCGGGCAAAGGGATGTGCAACGCCCTATTGATTTCCATGAAATCGTGGCTAGAGCGCAAACGTGCATGTGTCCGGATATTTGTGATCATATAGTGTATTTACTGTGATTTACTGCATGTATTTACTGATCATATAGTGTATTAGGCTGTGTTTTGCAAAACCTTTAAGGCAGACCCAATAAATGGGCTGAATGCACGATGTTATTTTTAAAATAAAAAAGCATTCTTTTAATAATAATAATAATAATAATAATAATAATAATAATAATAATAGTCTTATAATCCATGCTCTAATTTGCATCAACCTTTCATCTTTTCACTTTTTCTAGGAATATCAAAGAAGAGAAGTTTGCGCATAACGACATGAATAAATTTTTATTCTTTTTTGTCACCATCTTGTTAGCAAATTCATTTCCTGCTGTCATTTTAACGCCGGTAACAGTAGAAATTACGACAATGAGAAATAACAAACAACAGAATAGCAATTTCTTACCAACCTGCCCTGATGGACAATTATATGACAACGACGCCAAACGTTGCAGAATTCTTGTGGATGATAATGGAGATTATTATTAACTGTGACAATAGTAAAAAAAATAAACAAATATATTTTAAGCTTTCTTTGGGTTTCTAATTGCTCAGTACAATGGACTGTAGAGAACGTAGCTGTTAAAGATATTCAGTTACTTTGTATTCCACTGAAATATTCTCCAATAATTGAACCTGTCATTATAAAGATCAATATTTCTTCATAGTATATAAAAAGTTTAATATCATAATTTCCATGGTTGACTAATTCACTGTAATTAATGCTGAAATAAAGGAACCCAAAATTTTAGGTCTTTATTCTAATTTATATCCTTAATGCTGTCTTTGTAAATATACTTGAAATAAATGAATTGTGAAGAAGGTAAAAGAAAACCTGGTAATATTTATAAAAATAATACGCAAACGGATTGTATAATTATTAATAACAAGTCAGGAAACCAAAGTGCCCAGACCGAAAAGATTTTAAGGAATTCGAGAATAAAAAGGAGAGCATTTGTTCATTAAAGAAATCTTCGTTTAGTTTTCAGTGTTAGATGAGGTTGCTAAAGAAGCCTCTGGTTGGTCCCGCAAGGCGTACTTCTAAAGGAAATGTATAATATAAAATGAATTAAATACTCGAAAGGTTAACAGCAGAAAGTAGTAATTCTCTGTATATTCGAACATATCAGGATCCCTTAATTTGTAAGCTATTTGTAAGCTATTTAATGAAATGAGCATCTATTTTTAAAGCTTTTTGTATAAGAGTCAATTATTCCTTCATAACCTATTGCTAAAGCGTTTCTGTTATGGTTATTTATTAGCAGAGTGAATATGTAAGCAGGAGGAAACAATAACGGAACGAATTTCTTTACGTAAAAGAAATTTATTTGAACTTTTTGAAAATTACAATAGTAAACAATATCGGAATAAAAGGAAAACACAAATCCACAAAAAAAATTTTAATGACTCAGATGTACTTTTCGGACTTCATAATTCCTTCATCAGTGAGTGATTTTACAGAATCGACAATCGACAATCGAACAGTGCAGGGAAAACGAGACGAGTGGTCCGAAAGCAACGCTTTCACTGCCATACTCATCCAGGAAGTAACCAGGGGAAGTACACTGAATTAGGCAAGAAGCCAAATGAAACCTAGTAAAGTCATCCAGAGGATAAGATGGGGTCCTTTGCTATAAGGACGATAGAGTTGATTGTTGATTGACGATGAGCACGAGGAGCTATGAGATCCAGTATTCGGGAAAGATGGCCTTTTGGATGTCGTCGAAATTGATGTCCAGAACGTGTCGAAGCCTGAGATGCCTGAGGAAACTTCTAAACGTGAGCGGGTGTTCCAGAATATCTGCAACCAGAGGATTTGGATGGTCCTTGATCTTCAGAAGCAACTTTTTCAGCGACTCCTGTACATAGCTACCAATTGGAGATATATGGAAATCTTCAGCAATAGAAATATATGTAGCGACTCTCCTGTCAAGTTGGGCGATAGTCCTCAGAGTAACGTTTTGGAAGGTTTGGAGATCCTTCCATCTGGATCTGCATATTGTAGCCCAGGCAGGCATACCATAAAGAAGAATGGTTCGTATAACCATCTTGTAAAGCAAAAGTTTGGTATCCACTCCAAAAGCGCTGTTTCGTCCCAGAAGGGCAACCAGACTGAACTTCGCCTTCTTGGCTCTACTTATCGCATAGGAGACGTGGTCTCCCCAATTTAGCCTGGCATCTACCACCACACAAAGGTATTTATAATTTTTTACCCACTCGAGCTCTTTACCAGAAAGGAAGAGGGAGTTCGGGGGTTTTCGAAGTTTCTTCGTAATGAACATCGCCTTGCACTTGTCAACGTTTAAGTCGAGTCTCCACTTTGCAAACTATTTCTCACACAGGTGTAAGGCCTTTTGTAACCGTGATATGACGTGAGCGGGATTTCGGTCAGTAGTCATGATGGCCGCGTCGTCAGCGAACAGATATAGCTTGCAATTCGTAAAAGTTGGGAAGTCATGGATGAAAAAGTTGAACAGTGCAGGGCCCAAGACAGAACCTTGCGGAACACCAGCATTGACGTCACAAGGATTAGACATCGAGCATCCAACCTTGACACGAAATGTCCTGTTTGACAGAAAGGAACTAATCAAGGTAATGAGTTCGTCCGAAAAACCGCAAGTAATCATCTTGTATATGAGGCCATTGTGCCAAACCTGATCAAAAGCTTTACGGACATCCAAAAAGACAAGACCACCGTACTTGGCACAGTTAAGCGGAGTGTTTAGATCTGCAACAAGACGCCAGATCTGAAGTTGACAGGAGTGACCTGGGCGAAAGCCAAATTGCTCATCACGAACGAGATTGTTTGCTACACAGAATTCGTCAAACCTCTTCAGAATGATGCGTTCGAAAACTTTTGACAGCACAGGTAGCAAGCTTATGGGTCTGTAGCTGACAGCAAGACAGGGTTTAGGCCAGGCTTTTGTATGGTAACTATGACGGACTCTTTCCGTTGGTCGGGGAAGTAACCATGCCTCCAGCAGTCATTCATGGCTTTGGTAATGAACGAGACAATATTAGAAGGCAAGTTCTTGAGCGCACTGTTTGTAATAGAATCAATACCTGCTGCTTTCTTGGTTTTAAGTCGCTTGATGACGTCGTTGATTTCTTGGGCACTAATGACTTCCGTAGGGGTGGGAACACGATGAAGATTCTGGTAAGCGATACACCCATCGTTAACTATCTGAGTGTTTTGGAGGCTGTCCAAGTTTGTCTCACCAGGCGTGGTAAATTGACTTTTCAAGGAATCAGCGATTAATTGTGCCTTATCCCCGTCGCTGGTGACAACGTTGCCATTGCCTGCAAGCAGTGGCGGCAATTGAATTGGTCTGTTACCTTTTAAGGCTCTCACAGTTCCCCAGAGAGAGTTGTCCTGGACAGTCAAGGATTTCAGTTTATCGGTCCATCTTTGATTTCGTAGTGCTTTAACCTCCTCCTGCACCTTGCGAGAAAGCCGGTTGTACTTAGTCTTGAAGAAGGGAAGTCGCTTACGCTGCCATAATCTTCTGTAATAGTTTCTTTCGAGAATAAGACGCCTGATATAAGGAGGCAGATCGAGGTGTTCAGGACGCTTACGATCGATAGTAGAGGTACTGGAAGTAATGGCATCGTTGACAACACGGGTGATTGCATTAATATTACTATTGATATCCTCCTTATCAATAACCTCCTTGTAAGGAATGCTATTTTCCCTAAAAATATCCCTAAAGAGTTTCCAGTCCTGTTTAAAGCGGAGCACAATCTTTTTATCGATGTTTAGACCTTCAAAAATAAGCATCACTGGACGGTGGTCAGAGGATAAGTCGTCAACTGTGAACCTATTATAGGGCTTCAGGAAACCTTTAAACACTGCAATATCCAGCACGTCGCTAACAGGAGAGTGGTCGCAGTAGTATGTGTCATCAAGGGGACCAGCAACGAAGGTGTCAATCTCGTTTAACGTGTATCCATATAATATATTGCCGTTTTGATTGGGGCATTTGGAGTTCCACGCGTGGTGCTTGGCATTCAAGTCGCCCCCAATAACAACCGGAATGGACCCAGACAAGCTGCTGTCTGATTTTACAGACAATCGACAATCGACAATCGAACAGTGCAGGTAAAACGAATACTCGTCCAGAAAGTAACCACGGGAAGTACACTGAACTAGGCAAGAAGCCAGATGAAACCTAGTTAAGTCATCCAGAGGATAAGATGGAGTCCTTTCCTATCAGGACGATAGTGTTGATTGTTGATTGACGAGGGACAAGGGACACGAGGAGCTAGGAGATCCAATATTCGGGAAATATCGCCTTTTGGATGTCGTCGAAATTGATGTCCAGGAGGTGACGTGGCCTGCGATGTCTAAGAAGGCTTCTGAAGGTAAGCGGGTGCTCAAGAATACCTGCAACCAGAGGATTGGGATGGTCCTTCATCTTCGGAAGCAGCTTTTTCATCAATTCCTGGACGTGATTTCCAATGGGAGGTATCTCAAAATCGTCGGCAATAGAAGTATTTGTTGCAACTCTCCTGTCGAGTTGAGCAATGGTCCTCAAGGTAACGTTTTGGAATGTTTGGAGGTCCTTCCATCTGGACTTACATATTGTGGCCCAGGCAGGCATACCATATAACAGAATGGTCCGGATTACCATTTTATATAGCAAAAGTTTGCTATCTATTCCAAGAGCGCTGTTTCGCCCCAGGAGGGCGACCAGGCTGAACTTTGCCTTCTTAGCCTTATTGATAGCATAGGAGACGTGGTCACCCCAATTTAGCTTAGCATCTATCACCACTCCGAGGTATTTGTAATTCTTCACCCATTCGAGCTCTCTACCCGAAAGAAGGAGAGGCTTCGGTGGTTTCCGAAGTTTCTTGGTAATAAACATAGCTTTGCACTTGTCGACGTTTAGTTTGAGTCTCCACTTAGCAAACCATTTCTCGCACTTATGTAAGGCATTCTGCAATCGAGATATGACATGAGCGGGAACGCGAGCAGTGGTCATGATGGACGCGTCGTCAGCGAACAGATACAGCTTGCATTTTGTAAATGTTGGGAAGTCATGGATGAATAAGTTGAAGAGTGCAGGGCCAAGAACAGAACCCTGGGGAACACCAGCTCTGACGTCACACGGGTTTGACAAGGAGCAGCCAACCTTTACTCGAAATATCCTGTTCGACAGAAAGGATCTAATCAAGGCAATAAGATCGTCCGGAAATCCACAAGTAATCATTTTGTGTATTAGGCCTTCGTGCCAAACCTGATCAAAAGCTTTTCGGACATCCAAAAACACAAGACCACCATATTTAGCGCAGTTAAGAGGAGTGTTTAAATCTGCAACAAGCCTCCAGATCTGGAGTTGGCAGGAGTGACCTGGTCGAAAGCCGAATTGCTCTTCACGAACAAGATTGTTAGCCACACAGAAGTCGTTAAATCTCTTAAGAATGATGCATTTAAACACATTTGATAGCATAGGTAACAAGCTTATAGGCCTATACATGACAGGGAGAGCAGGGTATAGACCAGGCTTCGGTATGGTAACGATTATAGACTCTTACACTTGACAGGAAAGTAACCATGTCTCCAGCAGTCATTCATGGCCCTGGTAATAGTCGCAACAACATTAGGAGGTAAGTTCTTCAGAGTGCTATTAGTGATGGAATCGATACTTGCTGCTTTCCTGCTTTTAAGATGCTTGATGGCATAGAAGATTTCATGAACACCAATAGTGTCCTCACAGATAGAAATACGATGAGTGAGCTCGTATGCGATACATCCATCGTTTACAAGACGAATATTTGGGAAATTATCCGGGTCGTTCTCACCAGGAGTGGTAAATTGTTTAACCAGGGATTCGGCGATCAGTTGAGCTTTATCTTGGTCGCCCGTGACAGCATTGCCATTTGTGGTAAGCAGCGGTGGTAAGTTGATGGGTCTGTTTCCTTTTAGAGCCCTTACAGTACCCCAGAGCGAGTTGTCCTGGACTGACAGGGCCTTTAGCTTTTCGCTCCATCTTTGAGTACGTAAAGATTTAACCTCTTCCTGGACCTTTCGAGCTAGCCTGTTGTATTTTGTCTTAAAGAAGGGAAGTCGTTTACGCTGCCATAACCTTCTATAGGAATTTCTTTCAAGTATGAGACGCCTGATGTAAGTAGGGAGGTCGAGATGTTCAGGACGCTTTCGATCAGTAGTGAAAGTACTGGAAGCCGTAGCATCATTGATAACCCGAGTAATAGAACTGATATTTGCATTAATATCCTCGTTGTCAATAACCTCCTTATATGGAATGCTGTTTTCTCTAAGGATATCGCTGAAGAGTTTCCAGTCTTGTTTGGAGCGAAGCCCAATCTTTACATCGATGTTTAAGCCCTCAAAGATAAGCATCACTGGACGGTGGTCAGAGGATAAGTCGTCGACTGTGAAAATATTATAGGGCTTAAAGAATCCTTTAAGAACTACAACGTCCAGCACGTCGCTGACAGGAGAATGGTCGCAGTAGTATGTGTCATCAAGGGGTCCAGCAACAAAGGTGTCAATCTCGTTTAGAGTATATCCATAGAGGATATTGCCATTTTGGTTGGAGCATTTGGAGTTCCATGTAGGGTGCTTAGCATTAAAGTTTCCCGCCATAACCACTGGAATGGGCCCAGAGAGCAGCTCATCAAGCTCGCACGGTCCAAGCTTGTGCCTAGGAGAATTATACAAAGAGGTGAATTTAATTTCACCTGCGTCGGCGTCATTTATTATCACGGAAACAGCTTCCATTCCTACATAATTCGGAGTGACAGTCTCACGATGATCAATGCCATCTTTGACAATGATAGCTGCTCCACCAAATGCTTGACTGGCGTTGCTACCCAGAGGTCGATCCTTTCGATAAACATGATAACCCGGCAAGTTAAAAGCCTGAGTTGATCTCAGGTGCGTCTCACACACGAAAGCTATGTCAATATTCCAATTAATGATGAAATTGTAATATTCGATGCGCTTCCGATAGATTCCCCTGGCGTTCCATATATTGCAACGAAGCTTCCCGTGGGTAATTGTTCTGTAGCGGTGTCTGTCCATGGTCAGTTCTTGATTTCGTGGGACGCGGCCTGTGGCAGTACGTTGCCACTTTCCTTACAGAGGTTAAGAAGGTTACCCAGACTCCTATAAATGCTACGCAATTGGATTGGATCGACCGCATCTGAATGAGAAGAGCTGGATGCGACTGAAGCATAGGTTCTGCCATCAACTACTTTAGTGGTTTTGATCCTTTTGACTTGGGGATATTTCGGACACTTGGTGTAACTTGAAGTATGCTGACCATCACAACGAATGCATTTAGGGGGGTCTTTACCCTTTACATTTTTACAGTCCCTCGACTGATGGTCACCTGCGCACTTGTTACATCTAGGCGATTCGGTGCAACCTTGGGAGACGTGGCCAAAACGTAAACAGTTGTAACATTGTAAGGGCCTTTTGTTGCCTCTAAACAATTCAACAATTACAGCAAGGGGACCAACACGCTTTAAACTCAAAATGACTTATTGTGCTCAGTGTTTTGGAGTAGAACTAACACCAGTGGCATTTCAACGGAACCGTTAGCTTTTTTCAACCTGATTGCCTTTTCAGGATAATAATTTGCCTTCCTGAGATCTTCACAAAAGTCTTCCAGGTCATACGTTGTGTCACCATTTCGGACAACGTATTTCAGCAGCTTTTCTGATTTGAGCTGATGATGCTGGATTTTTAGCACATCGTTATTCTTTACTCCAGATACTAGAATTTTGTGCGTATCCTCATCAAGACACTTAATTTTAATGGTGTCCTTGCGACCAGTGTGGCAGATGATTTTATCTAAAGACACATGTTTTGTGATTTCCTCTAGAATTTCCTTGATTGGTTTTCCGTGATGACGAATAATAATCGGAGGAATGTAAATAACTCCCTTTCCATGGGTGGCATTGCTTTGGGAATAACCAAGTTTGGCTTTGTTACCTCGTATGGCTACAGAAACACCATTTTTGACATCGACAGTAGACTGAATGTTGTCTATCCTAACACCACCTTTGTTTCTTTTATTCTGCGCAATACGCCAGTTACCTCCATCACTGTCAGCAGAATCATTTTCGTGCCTTCTTTTGACGCTAGTTCGTATTGAGGAGTTTCCTTCGTCGACTGCTTCCAGGCAAGTAGAAACATTTTCATTATTATGTGTTGCATCAGGATTTACCACTATCATGGGCGAATCAGAAGTAATGGGAGAAGCCATAAACTCCTTGATAATATTGCCAAGGTTAGCAAAGCCATTGGCAGTCTCTAAGCTAGCACTCTTAATATCACTTTTTAAACTATCAATTTTGCTACCAAGTTCCTTAGAGAGCGCTTCCACTCTTGATTCTAACTCTAAATACTGTATTTGCTGTTCAGTTCAGTACGTAATGCCTCAAGTTGTCCGTTGATAATAATGTCAAATGCCAGAAATCTCGGATCCTTACACGCATCTTTGTAGGCCAGGTCACAAGGTAACACTTTACCATCAGCATACTTAACAGTGCCTGATGTCATCATGAAGCAGGTGTGGTGCTGGGTTTTGCCGTCCTTAGAAGGACGCACCTACTCAAAACGACTCAGTATAAATGACTTAAAAAAGTCCTACCTTTTTAGTGAACGAGAAGACCAGAATTTATAAGAAACTGAAGCGAATACAAGCCAATCAGATAACAAACAAGTGAACGGCACAACCAATCAAAAAATTAATTATAAAAAAATAGAAAACAACAACGAAAATAGAGCAACCAACCAACTTTTTCAAAACAACTCTAAACACAACAAAAAAACAAGGGCCGCTTAAAATAGATACTCCGCTTGCAATAGCCAAATTCTAACAATAAAGAAAGTAAGAAATTACTTAGTCAAAAATTTAAATAAAGGCAACCAAGATGCTACAGTCATCACTATTCAACAAGTTGTTGGTTGCTCTATTTTTTACAATCTCCATTGATTCAAGTAAATAGAGCAATTTATTATTTTTACAACAATGTAAAACCTCAAACAAGTCTGTCGAATAATCATGTTTTTCATTAATAACATTGTCGGCGAACGAGAACACACTTGCGTTTGCTTTCCTAATACAAGCAATATGTTCTTTAAGGCGGTTATTTAACCCACGTTTTGAGCTTCCCAAATAATAGCAATATTCTTTGATGACGGCCCTATGCCATCTTATCTTATCCTCTGGATGACTTAACCAGGTTTCATCTGGCTTCTTGCCTAGTTCAGTGTACTTCCCGTGGTTACTTTCTGGACGAGTATGGCAGTGAAAGCGTTGTTTTCGGACCACTCGTTTCGTTTTACCTGCACTGTTCGATTGTCGATTGTCTGTAAAATCACTGACTGATGGAGGAATTCTGAATTCTGAAATGTACATCTGAGTCATTAAAAATTTTTTTATGGATTTGTGTTTTCTATTTATTCCGATATTGTATATTGGTGTCCACAGTTTCTGGCTATTTTGTTTTATTTACAATAATAAAGTAAGATATAGCTCTACTGTAGCTGACTCAAATTTTATCTATTAAATTCAAGACGTACAGTGCGTCCCATATTCTTAGGTCCACCACCAATTTAGGACATACTTAACGGCAACATAATGTAGGAATGCTTAGCTCGAAACTATGAATTCAGGAATTATTTCAAAGCAAAATAAACATATGTTTATTTCAAAAATGCCACACAATAAATTAACAAGTGAACATTAGTAATATTGGAGTGTCCCATAATCTTAGGTCCACCTCTCCAAAATATATAAATAAATGAAGGAAATGCAATGTTATTAAGCAATCCTGCCATCCTTATTCAGAACAACATCAAACAATCGTTTTGGCATTGATAACACCAAATTTTCCAGTATTCCTGTAGGAATGTTATGCCATTCCTTAATGATTGCAGTTTTCAGGCTCGCAATAGAAGAATATTGTTTCCCTTCTTTGTAAACGGCTCTCGCTAGGTAACCCCGGAGATTAAGAATGGGCACACCATTGGAGAGAAACCATTCAAAGGTTGCCTTAGCTGTAAGCACAGGTCCATTATCTTGTTGAAATTTTACTTGAGAATTGCTGAGTTTTTCTATCATGGGCAGAAGGTTATCCTCTAGCATAATCTGTTGCTTTCATTCGACCTGTAATGAAAACAACAGGGGACTTACCACAACCACAGAAAGCTGCCCATATCATGACGCTTCCTCCACTTTGTTGTCGTTTGGAGTTTATTTGCTGAGATTTTCAGATATCACTATAGTAATATTAGAATCCATCTGGACCGTCGAGATTAAATTTTTTTCGTCGGAAAAAAAATATGTTCTTCCATTGACTGGTCCACTGAATTCTTTCTTTGGCCCAGTGAAGTCTTTTCTGCTTGTGTGTTAATTTCAGAGGTGATGGCGGCTTTCGATGGCTTAAACAATGTTTGGATTCGATTTCACAATCCTCCCAACAGTTCACTTTGATGTTGGAATGTTGGCTTATTATGCAATTTGCCGGATTGATGCAGTGGTTGAAGTAATCTGTTTTATGATGTTCCTCTTCATACGATCTGTGATCTTGCTTGGGCGCCCAGATGACTTCTTTTTGCCCAGCTTCAAATAATTGTTGACCACATTGTGAGAGCACTTTAGTTTCTTAGCTATTTGGCGGCTAGAATATCCTTCATTGTTGAATGCTTCAATTTGCCCTCTCTCATGTTCATTCAGCGGCTTCCCATGTGCCATTTTGATGCAATACGGAGATCAGGCTGCAATGTGTTTTCTAACAAACATGCAAATATTTCAAGCATTCACTGAGCTACATCCAGGTGCCGGTAGGACGTGGAAAGACTTTTCCGGAATCCGTCGAAGGCAACTATGAAATAGAATTTCAGCAATGAATAAATTTATTGACAACGACATAAATGTCAATTCTTTTCATTCCTTTCTTTGTCTATAAATAATGATACGGAAAAAGATATGTCCGTATCAATTTATCTTTGAAGTAAAGATAATAATAATAAAGCAAAAGATAGATATGATCCAAATCCCACGTTGTGTATAACTGGTATCCGGATAAAGATATATCTAAAAAATTTACCTTTGAAGCAAAGGTAGGATAAAGCGATGTCCTACAGCTCACGCCGAACGCAATTATTAGCTAAGGAGACAGCTATTACAATTCATCTTAATAGGCTAAATAGAGTAGATATATGATTTATCCCCCGCCGAATACTATTATGGAATTGAATAATAAAATATTCCTTCGGACTTCTCCTTGTAGCAAACGCTGACTAGAGATGCAGCTCAAATACTATGTTGAGCAGCTTACTACGCAAAACTTCGTTTGAGATAAATAAACGTGTGTGAATTTAACAAGGGTAAATGCTTTATGATTATGCTTCATTTACAGGCCCTCAATAAGCAATTGGCCTTGAATTAGTTCTCAACTTGGCAGCAGTTGAAAACTACAAGTACTAGAATATTAATCCTTCAATATATGTTCTTAACATAGCAGTGGTGGATAAATATAGTTACGGAAATCTTAATCCTTGGATTAGAAATCGAAAAAGTTGCATGGAGGATTTCCTTTTTCATGGAACTTCTTATCTTTGTATGCACCATCGTTTTTAACGGTCCTCCTCGTAAAATTCGAAAAGATACGAATTGGTTCCAACAAGGTCAGATACATTAATGAGAGCGGCGCAGGTAATGTACGCTGCGAATTTCTGGACTGCGAGACGACAATTTAAAATTTTAAAGCGTGAAGCGTTTGTTTCCGTTTACGAAAAATACGAGCTATTCCGATAGCTAATTACTACTCAGTTCGTGGAACTTAACAAGTTAGGGTTAACCTTTTTCAGCGTTTATGAAACTCCCTGTCGTGGCGGTTGCAAGAGTCGAGCTCACGATTCACTTCTGCGTTGCTCGAGGTTCGTTGCCGCTCTTCCATGCATATCCTCAGCATTCTTTCATGCTGCATGCCTTCATCTTTCCCCGAACGTTGAATACTCGTGTCGGAAAGTCCCTCTTGCACGTTTCCTTGTTTCCACCTGCATCTCTCGCTTCCAGGCCCCATCTGCTTCCTCGAGCCGACCGTTCCTTCTCGCGCGCCTTCTGTTGACCTTTTTCAGAAACTCTCGTTCCAGAATATTTTTGTTTTCTGTCCAAGCGCGTACGGCGCTTGTGACAGTTTCTATGTAAGCATGTACTATTGAAATGAGCGATTCGCTATTAGTTATTGGGAACAATGTGCTTACAGAAATTAGCTATTGATAATGTAAGGCCTAATAATTATTTGTCATATTTTAGCATTGAAAGTTTCAAGGGCCATTGAAACATATACCACTAGCTGAAGTACCCGGCGTCACTCGAGAAAAATACATTTTTTTCTTATTTATGTATACAGGGTGTTGTATAAACTTGTGGGGCGGGGGTGATAGAGGATCAAATCTAAGCAACATTTCCCTCTTTCATTTTTTTCTCTGGGTATTGTTTTTGAGAAAAAAATGTTGGACGTCGCGTAGACGTAATATGCCACTCAACCCGTAATTCTGGAACACGTCAAAATCATGGTCAAGCAAGTAATAAAAAGAAAAAAAAACACATTGCATATTGTATAATAATGTGACTTGTTTTTTATGAAACATACAAATGTTTTCAAATAAGTGTTCAAATTGACTCCCTCTGTCATTAATGCATGCTTCACGACGTCGCCGCATGGACTGACGTAAAAAATTCAAAATTTCCTGGCTCTTCGCGAATCTGGTCCGCAGCTATGGCGATTTAGGCTACCAGCTCTTCATCGGATCCTATTGGTGTCTTGTACACCAATGTCTGTAAATGCTCCCACAGAATCCAAACAACTGTTTCCTCCAGGTAGGATTTCAATATTTTTTATCTCAAAATCAATGCCCCAGAGCAAAAAATTGAAAGAGGTAAATGTTGCTTAGATTTGAGCCCTCTTTCACTCCCCCCAAGTTTGTTCACGTTATTGGAGATCATCTTGTATACAGAGTCCGCCAAAAAATGTATACACACTTCAGCAAAAGAAAAAACTATATAAAAGCTGTAACACTAAATTCATACAGGCATCAAGCGATGAATACAAGTCCTCTTGACTTCTGTAATAAAGACAGCTGTTCAAACTGATTATCATCAACGTTGAGATATTTTTGAATATGGCGAGCAGTTGCTTCTATCCAACTCTTATCAGTAATCTCGTATGTCTACGTGGCAATTGTGATCTTCTTTTATCGGGACCGTCTTCATTCAATACATGTAATAGTATTGGGGTGTAAGCTTTCGATTTTGCTGTCACGGAAAATATTATAGATGATATCTAGTAAAGTGTGTATACATTTTTTGGCGGACCCTGTAAAAAATAAAAGATATATTGTATTCCCGCGCGAAAGACTTGCATCATTGTTGATGCTGCTTCACGGAATAATCGCAAAATTCTTCATTAAAAAAGCAACGAGGCTAACGAGAAAATATCGAAGCCAACGAAAAGGACAGGCCTCGAAGCGGAAAAGTCACCTGACCATCTGTGTCCGAACAACAATTCAACCTTCATTGTTTCCAACAATCGGAAAAACACTCATTGTTTACATCCAAGATGGAGACAATGAAGATTGGATTGTTGTTCGGACCCAGATGATCAGGTGACTTTTCCGCTTCGAGGCCTGTCTTTCTCGTTGGCCTCGAGAAAACATATAACGACGTCACAAATCGGATTCAGATAAAAAATAAAAGATGCACTGTATTCATGTGCAAAAGACTTCACGGAACAATCGCAAAAATCTTCATTAACGAAGAAAAAGTCACAATTTTTAAGGATGCCAAAAATCCCATTCAGCTCCAGGTAAATTGAATTTTAAAAATGAACTAAAATGGAAAGGAAGAAAGAAAAAATAAAATCCTTTCTTACCGAGCACCTAGAAGCCAAGAGAAATATTCTTGCCAAATTTTAAGTTTGTAGGCTTTGTAGATCTGGAGTTTTCTGATGAATGAATGAATGAATGAACGAATGAGTGAGTGTATACATTTTTCGCTCTTTCTTTTATATAATAGTATAGATTAAAGCAATTTTGACTAGCATTAGTTTTACGTCATATTCATTCATGACACGTAGTCCAAGCTGTTTGGTATATTCTATGCCATGTCTTCTATATTTATGAAAGTTTCCAATGGACATAATGTATCACTAAAACACGTACCATTTGATAAATTTTGAATAACATTAATTCATGACACTAACCTGACCTAATTAATGACGCTCATTTTAAGTTTTTTATATATTACATGTCAAAATCTTAACATTGATCAACGCATACGCCACTTATACATGGAATTGTCTAGTGAAAAACGTGATCCACTACGTTATTTGTGACCTTTTGAACCGAAAGTAGTTCACCGATTTTTTCCTGCTGTGGAAGCGTTCCTTAATTTTCATATTGAATCTCCCAGTCTATGCTTTTTCATTTAATTTACCTTCCTGTTTAAACTCTTTAAAAGAGTTTACAGTAATTACTTCGTTGTACTCAGGATTAAAATGTGCATTAATTGTTAAATTAATTAATAAATCTTACAAGGAGAGGACCAGGTCTGTTATCCTTGGATTTAACTGAAATTTAAAAAACGAAATTGGTAGTAACTTTGCAGTATAACATAGGGACGACAGAAGTTTACCTACGAAACAGAAGTTAACAATTCCATCCCGTACCTTGACATCCTCATTACTAACAACCTCCAAACTAACCGCTTCTCGTTCTCTGTCTTCCGTAAGCCTACCACATCGTCTAATCTAATCCACTGTACTTCCTCACACCCCCCCGTCCACAAACACGCTTCCCTACGCTTCTACATTGACCGTGCCCTGAAGTTACCCCTCAGCCCCCCTTCCCGCACCTCCGAACTCCGTATCATCCACACCCTCGCCCGTATGAACGGTTTCTCATCATCTACTTTCTCCCGTACCCTCCAACGACGTAGACGTGCCTTCCATAACCCGAGTCCCCCTTCTCCTGATATAAGCCGACGTAAGAAGTGGGTTTCTCTTTTATACCTCGGCCCCCATTTCTCCCGCCTCTCCAATTTCCTCTCTTCCCTTGGCCTCCAAGTTTCTTTTCGTTTCTCCAACCCCTTTTCTTCGTACCTTGCGCCCGTCTACCCTATCTGCATCTGACGATTTCGCCCGATCCGGAGTATATCGCCTGAACTGCGCCTTCTGCGATAAGTTTTACATAGGCTTATCGACCCGTAATTTCAATATACGTTTCAAGGAACACGTCAACTCCTACGAGAAACGAGATGGTAATTCCCACTATGCCAACCATCTTACCGATTCCGGACATACTTTGAAAACCAAAGATGAAGTGATGTCCATCTTACACAGATGCAACGACCCATTCAAGACTGCGACCCTTGAATCAAAAGAAATATTTAAAGCCAAGAGATCTACCCCTGGCCTCATCCTCAATTGCCAAACGGTTTTGATGTCTATGCCATACTTAACTCTGTCTCCGACCTTGTATAATTTAATTAATTTATTTATTTTCAATATGTTTTATATAATTCTACTTTCATTCTCCTTTGTAAATCTTCTTGTCTTCTGACAAAAGATATGCTCTCTTTTCGGTCCGCGATTTGTTTGCTTTCCTCTTTTATCATTTTATTTGATTTCCTTAGCAGTTTCTCTTATTGGTTTCATTAGTATTTTCCTATTCTCGATTTCATATAGTAATTTCTGTTATTGGTTCTCCTGTATTTTCTTTATTGGTTCACGTTTTTATTTCCATTCTTTCCATTCTCCAATCTCTTTGCATACTATGTACCTTGTTTCTGTATATAAGGCCTGCGAGCCTCTTGTTGTGTTATCCTTGATAAAGCCGGGAATAAAAGGCGAAACTAGTTAAGGAATCTCTGTCGTCCCTATGTTATACTGCAAAGTTACTACCAATTTCGTTGATAGAAACAGTATTATGAACCCTTATCTCACCGATGAAATTTAAATATGTTCTTACGCACACCTCTCACTATTATATATTAGTAACTCGTGCTAATGGGCATTAGTTTACGAGATATAATTATTTAAAGTTAGTTATGTAGGCTGTTGATATACACTGAGTTAGCAAAACTCATGGGACAGCAAGCACATTGATTGATGGGCATGGCTCACGAATTCACAGGGGTAACGGTTTCTGGGAATGGACCATTAGACGTTGTGTGAAGAGCTTGGATAAGTGATTAATCAGAAATGGCACGTCGTCGCGAGTTGACGTCTATTGAACGGGGTATGATAGTAGGTGCCCGACGCATCGGATGTTCCATTTCGGCAGTGGTGCAAGAATTTGGTTTTCCCTGCTCAACTGTCTCCAGGGTGTATCGGGAATAGCTGGATGAAGGCATCACAGTCCACAACAGGCACCATACCGGGCGTCCAGCTGCCCTGAATGATCGTGACCGGCGACACCTGGGACGAATGATTCAGAGAGACAGGAGCGCAACAGTGCAGCAAATCACAGACCAGTTCAATACTGTCCGCACTAGAAACGTCTCTCGGTGGACAATCCGTCGGAATCTGCATGCCCTCGGGTTTGGCAGCCGTCGCCCTACACGGGTGCCAATGCTTACCCAGCGTCATCGGACACTCCGGCGTGCATTTGCCATCAACCATCTTGGCTGGACTCTGCAACAGTGGCGTAACGTCATATGGTCAGATGAGTCACGATATCAACTGTACCACGCTGATGGGAGGCACCGCGTGTGCCACAACCTCACGGAACGATGGATCCCGCATGCCAACAGGTGGTGGGGCCTCAGTGATGGTCTGCGGTGCATTTTCCTGGTTTGGAATGGGCCCTCTGGTTATCCTGGACCAAACGTTGAATAGTCCACGGTATCGTCAACTCATTGGAGACCATCTGCACCCGTTTTTGATATTTCAACACCCTGACGACGTAGCAGTCTTTCAAGATGACAATGCTCCACCACATCGCTCCAATGTCGTCCGCGAATGGTTCGAGGAGCATGCAGGAGAGGTCCAACGACTGAGCTGGCCAGCCCGGAACCCTGACATGAATCCCATCGAGCATATCTGGGATGCTGTTGAAGTCAGGCTCCGGGCACTGGATCATCCGCCCACGAACGGGCAGCAACTATCTTCGGCTCTGCAGACTATCTGGTGTCAACTGCCTCCAGAAGTGTACCAGGGACTTGCAGACTCACTACCACGCCGTATTGCTGCACTCCACAGGGCCAGAGGTGGCCCGACCAGATATTAAGTAACTATCCCATGAGTTTTGCTTACTCAGTGTATATTTACAAATTCAGAGATCTTGACATTCAAATAGTCAACGTGTTCATGTGAGTAAGTCGATAGATTACAATGCTAAAGATCCCGAGTTCAAATTCTGTCATTTGCCAATTTCATTTAATAAAAAACTTTTTTTAAACAAGTTATTGAACAAATTATACACGGTGAGTCAAAAGTCGCAGTACACCCTGTTTTTTCGAAAAACTTGCAGGAATTGGGAAATCTGAATATTCCAGTAAGGTATGGGTGAGGTTGTCTATCTTTTATTGTATGTAACAAACATGGCCGCCATCTTGAAATCGGTCATCTTGAATCTAAGTCAATTTTTTTAAATGGAAAGGATGTCGTGTGATACTCAAATAACATCAGCATTATCTGGCAATTTCATTCATGTAAACAGATTTGAAGTAGCAGTTATGGTTCAAATGTTAAAACACATTTTGTTTCATTTTGTTGCAGGTAACTGAAGATGGCTTTGACCACGGAGGAGAGAACTGAGGTCATTTCGATGTCTGGAGAACGAAGTTTCCGTGTCATAGCTGAAGATTTTAACAACCGGCACCCAGAAAGACCTCCAATTTCACACAACACTTTCAGGTGCTTAATTAAGAAATTCCGAGAAACTGGGACTCTGGTTGACAAGGCACGGAGTGGCCGTCCAATAAGTGTTACTGACGAGACGTCCTCAACAATGGTTTTGGTATCCTTCGACAAGAGCCCACATCGCAGCACACAGTGTTTATCAGCAGAATGTGGAATCATCCAGTCATCGATGGTAAGAATCCTTCATGCTAATCAATGGCATCCATTCAAGATTCAGATACTCCAGCACCTAGCAGAGGAAGCGCCAGACAGGCGTATGCAGTTTTGCACGTGGACCCTAGAGCAACATCGACAAGATCCCTGTTTTGCACAAGGTATCTTGTTCAGTGATGAGGCAAACTTTTATGTTAGTGGTAAGTCAACCATCACAACCACAGGTATTGGAGTGATCACAATCCACACTGGATAGAACCTTACAAGGTAGTTGTTGACGTTTTTCACTCGACAATTCCATGAATAAGTGGCCTATGCGTTGATCAATGTTAAGATTATGGCATGTACTGTATCAAAAACTTAAAATGAGTGTGATGAATTAGGTCAAGTTAGTGTCATGAATTAATGGTATTCAAAATTTATACAATGGTACCTGTTTTAGCGATCCATTATGGTCCATTGGAAATATTCATAGTCATGGATGACATGACAGAGAATATAACAAATTTCAAAAAAAACACGGTGTATTGCGACTTTTGACTCACACTGTATGTGAAACTAATATTAAATTTTAAAAACATATTTTTATAATTTATTGCATATTATATTTCATTTGAGGAAGGTAACAAAATAATTTATTCTAATAAGTTATTATTATATTATTATACAGAGAGAATACAAAAATGAGCCCCTCCCCGTTTTATTTTCGTAACCGAAGCAGATATGTCATTTTTGATGAATCCAATGAATAGGAAGTTGTGGGTGACCTATCCCATGGTAAATTTATCATCATTCCAAATATGCAAATTAGACATTCAAATCCTCTCTTAAAAACCGTAACAGGATTATGTGCTACATTGTAATCTATAGACTTATCCGCTTGACCATGTTGACTATTTGACTGTCACACTGTCCGAATTTGTTTATATACATCAACAACCTACATAACTAACTTTAAATAAATATATTTCGATGACTAATGCTCATTAGCATGAGTTACTATGCCACATAATAATGGGAAGTGTGCGTAACAACATTTAAATTTCAGTTAAAACCAAGCTTAACAGACCTGGTCGTTGTTAGTCAATTAAGCTTTAATTTAGTTCAATTCATCCGCGTTCTGTATTGTATATTTCCGCAACAACCCAGTAAAAACAATTCTATTAACTAATTTAATCGAGCCAATCAAGCATTAGCTTAAATAGCAATTGGTGTTGCTCCAGCAGGGCATCTTAAACGATGTTAACAGGCAGGATGCTCGGCGCTAAAAAAACGAGCAATCCCTAAGGGCTGCATCTCTTAAATAAACGCCAGCGAGGTACAGCTTAAATGCAGCACTGGCGGAGACATCCATCAGGAATCGCACTGACTGGTAAGAAAAATCAGTCAAACCGAGGTTTGCGTAAGGTGATCCCAGAAGAACTGCGCCAACGAGCACTCATAATACACATGTTCGATGGATTCCACAACCCCGCGAAACTGGCAACCAGCAGATCCAACTACTCTTCAATGAATACCGTTCTCTCGAAGGCTAAAGATTGATTGCCTTCAAGATGTCTGACCATGAATAATCAGGGTGCCAGCACAAGATATCAGTAGCCACACCATGGTCCTCAGTCTTGCGGGTCGAGATGACGTTAACCAGCTATAAAGTTCACAAAGTCCCATTGAATGCGATTGTAGAATTCTGGGGAACGTAAATTGATCGTCACTGACAGTGGAGAAGGAATAGCAGTTATTTCACTTGAGACATATTGCAATATATCACTACATGTTTGGAATAATTTATCCAAATGTGTGTTGTTTTCTGATTATTAGAACAGGCGGCATGGAAGATTGACTCCTCGTAATTATTTATCTATTAAAAATTTGTTATTCATTTTGCAAAATATATTACTGGCAAGGATATTTATTCCGTAAAATTTACTGTTGAAGAATTTTACTTTAGTCAGTCGGTGTTTTAGGCCTCGTTACTGGCTCTTTGTCTTTGTTTTTTTTTGGCGGGAAAATTTTGTTGATAAGAAGGGAAGGGAGGGGGTAGGCGATTAGTCATCGAATTAAGGAAACGGGTGTGGGAGCGAGCGCATGAAACACCGATTGGCTAAGTTTTTATTATTTTATTTTTCTGCGGGACTGTTGTGAAAGAAATTCGGGGAAAAAAGAAGGATTATGGGCAATCGATACACAGCTCTGGTGACAACAAGTTGTGGGGACTGATCGAGCGTTTGGAGGCCATGTGACTGCGGGACACGAAGCAGGATAGCAGAGTTCGGCTCCGCGTCGGGCAGCCGAGACTCGGCGTGGAGGCCGGACAGGTAGGAGGTCAACGGAAGGTGTGCGACGGCTATGTGCTGGAAAACACAGCGACCACGAGGCAAGAGAGTCCGTGAAGCACCTAGCGACGGCGGAGATGGCAACTGCGGCTCCCGAGGCCGTAAGTGGGAACCACCGGCTGTCCACCAGATAGAAGTGAATCGGAGGGAGGCCGCGCTGGCGATGGGATTCGTGGGCACGCCGTGGCGGTATAGCGGCGTAGCGAATTGGCAGCCAGGCGAGCCAAGCAACGTGGAGCGGACAACGGCGGCAGCGGTGGAGAACATGGACCCCTTTGGAGGCAGCAGTGCATCGACAGCCCAACGAAGTGTTGAACGGAACTCTGGTAGGAATTCAGTTATGTGACAGTACAATCCAAAACAACAGTGTATTTGTAGGACGAAATAACTTTCAATCTTAACTGAGTGAATTGTGTTATGCATAACGGGTGTCAAATCAAAGGAGTAGGGATTTCAATTTACGTTTCTTATGTATTATTTAAATTCTTGAGATGCAACGAATAATGTATCTTTGTTAAATTAGTTTCGGATCTATTCAGTAAATTCCAAATTCCTTTCTGTTACTTATTATTATCATATGTATTCATTATGTTTCATTTATTTAATTTATGTTATCTATAAATAAAAGTGTTCTTTAGAGTTTTTACGTAATCTTCCGTGCCTCCAGTTACTTAATTCTTCGTAACAGGCTTTAGTTGGGTTGTTTAGGGATTTAATTCTATTCCAGATGGGGAGTTAGCTTATAAATTGGTAGACTAAGGCTTTGGTTTTGTTAATTTTTGCGGCCACAAGGTAGGTTGTTTTTATTAATTTATAATTATATGATAGGCCACTATGCGATCAGTTAGGGTATAGCGTTAGTTTTTTTGGGGGGGAATAAGTAATAACATGCATGGTGTGGTTTGAGACACGGCAGCGCTTTTGGCACTTGGGTTCGGAACATGACACCACCCAATTTAGGGCTGAATTGGGGCCAAGGAAAATCTCATTCTCTGCATTTGTCACACACTTTTAGAAAGAAGCGCAGATGTAGAAACAAGAAATTAGCCCAAATAGGTGGGGGAGTAAGGAAAGAATGAATGAAGGCGGCATTCTGGCCGCGATGAGATACCGCCGGACGTCAGGCATCCCCAAACACCCCCCCCCCCTCTCATCTTAGGGGATAAAAAACAATTCTGTTCTAACAGGGTGACGATTTGCAGTAGACCCTCACACACAATTTACGCCTGCACTACATACACTTTTTAAACTTGCTGAGATGGTAAGGTGAATAGGCACTTCGAAATCAACAGTGCAAGACATGTGTTTTAATAAACCTCACCTTGACAAACATCAATTTTTGTCAAGGCGGGAAAAACATTTATTAATCACTTGCTGCCAGTGACGAGATTCCATGTCAAGTAAAAATAAAAAAAAATAACCCAGCACTGTTACTTGGTCACACCATGATATTGGGAAAGCCTTAAGATAGTCAACCGTCCACTTCCAATTAACGATGCCTTTAGATTTGACGACGTTGATGGAACTCCCTGTGGAAGTACTAAAGAGATCGAAGGAATTCTTATAGATGCCCAGGGAATAGGCATCAGATGCGAACAAAACCACATCATCAGCATATGCCAGCATTCGGGCGTTAATTGACGCTGCTGGAAAATCATATACTTGCATATCTGGGTGACGATTAAGATCCTGGAGTAGTGGCACCAAATAAACGATGTACAAGAGAGGGGATATTGGACACCCCCTACCTGACACCTTTTCACAGATCGAAAGAAGTGAAAAAATGCCATTAATCGTTACACATGATGTGGCCAAAGCATACATTACAGAGATGATTCGTAGAAAAGTTCCTAAAATGAAGACAATGAAACACTTGAATAAGATAATCGCGGTTCACTTTGTCACAGGTATTTTTCTGGTCAAGGCTTAACACTGCAAGAGTCTGCTGGCGCACACGAGCATCCTTCATAGCACATTTGATGGTGATCAGGTTGTCGGACATCTTACAAGATGGAATAGAGCAGGACTGTCCTGAATCGAAAAACTCATCAGCGAATAGTTTGATCTGTTGTTGAAACACCACAGGTAAGACTTTATAATCTGTATTGAGTAAGGTTATAGGCCTCCACTGGGTCACAAGTTCTGGGACTGGAGAGCAAGAAGATCTTCCCCACGGTAAGTCCAACGTGATGAAGGATGGGTCTTTATTAATAGAATTAAAAACTTGCACCAGGAAAGGTCTATGAAATTTCCAAGTCGCATTGAAGAATACGGGCTGCCATCTAATCCTGGGCTGGACTGATGACAGCCATCCGACGACAGAAACTTCTTGACTTCATCCTCGGAGAAGTGATGGATGACGAACAGGTCAGTGTCCTCAGAAAAAGGTCTCATTGCCTCGATCCAGTATTTCGTGGTCACGGATCTAATGATTGGTGGCTGAAAAATGATGAAAAATGGAAGTGGAAGGCAGACAAGATGTCGAACGCGAGGACATCTTTTCTTACTGGCATGTCGCCTCTCCTCGGCGAACGCTGCTGATATGTGACTGAAGTCAGTCGCCCAGGCGAGTTTGGCCCTGACTGCTGCGCCGGCAGCCTTGCAGATCATTAGAGCATTGATTTCAATCTTCATCTGACGAATGTCATCAGCATACTGCTCCTTAGGGGTCAAACAGCAGAGGAGTAGCAAGATCTCTTGTAGCATGAGGAGATGGCGATGATTGCGTGTGGTACCAATCTTCTGGAAAGAAACATTTGGTCTTAGTCTTTAACACTAACAGCCAGGCTAACGTCAGAGGCAAGTTGTGGAGATATTTTTCCACAAACCGAACGAACATTCCCTTGTATTCTTCGTTGTCGAGCAGAGAAACGTTCAAAAAGCAGTTGTCATGGGAAGCAGAACCTGTAGCAGATGCTGGAAACGAAGAATTCTATGACCACTTGATGGCATTGTGTTCAGAGAACAAACATGGAATAACCTCCATTTAACGAGGTAAGCCAGCAAATGCAAAGTCGACGAGAAACAAATCCAGCCTTGATATCAAAGACGGCCCTTAGTGGAAGGTGGGACCCACGGTAGTTGCTATGTGATAAACGTGTCCATAAATCAAACAAAGCATTTTGCTGGCACAACCGATTGCCGTGTCCAGAACAAAAAATGTTTTCCTCATCTGAGTGACAAATAAAGTCTCCAGCAATCACTACAGGAAGAGATGAGCATATGTAGATATGCCCAACGATATTACCCTGCACTCGCAATCAAAAATGCAGTTTGACACAAGAATGGAGGGGTCAAGAATGAGCAACCCCTTGCCCATTCGGCAACGAAGAGTTAATAAAAATTTGTCCAGATTGGTATTGACTACGAAGACTGAGAAGATTAAAGTATTGTTGTGAAGTAGCTAGCTTCACCTCCTGAAAAAGAAAGTACGGCCTGTACAGGGCAATGAAAGACGACAATACCGATTGCTTAAAGGAAGAACCAAGGGAATGCACGTTCAGAGAGATGACCTTCACTGAGAATTATTATCGTGACGGAAGCTGACCTGTGTCCGGTGGAGACTGGGGCCTCTCTGATGCCGAAGGAGGCGCTTTTAAATTCTGTCTTGGGGAATGAATCTGACTCGAAGTGGAATAATGGCTATGTTGATGGCTCGCTCAGCTGTCTTGCTTGGTGGAAGAGGAAGCATCATTCCCATCAGTCCTGCTGCGATCCCGCCCAGACTTCTTCTTGATGACTTCGTATTCCCAGCTGAAGATGACATCTTAGCCACTGAAGACGCGCAGGCAATCTGCAGTGGCTGGGGCAAGGCTGAATGCACTGTCAGAGGAAGAGCTGAAAAATCCTCTGCTGCAAAC
Source organism: Rhysida immarginata (assembly GCA_023313115.1). NCBI lineage: Eukaryota > Metazoa > Arthropoda > Chilopoda > Scolopendromorpha > Scolopendridae > Rhysida > Rhysida immarginata. Next base: position 2,571 of record JAHWFO010095536.1, on the reverse strand, counting down.
GCCGATTTGAAACCCAAGGAGATATCTGTGTCGTCTTCTGCAGAGCTCTCATTCTCCACCATCGAGCACTTGATGGTTGAGATGGAGGAATAACTTTCCGAACCTCTGAAGGCAGAAGAGGAGACAGCGGAGATCGTGATGCACGAAACCTTCTGGATGGCGAAGGCGATGTGGCTCTGGGAGGCACAGATAGCTCTGGCTGCGATGTCATCAATGAAAACTGCTGGGCTGACATTCCTTTAGGTGGTGACAATTGGGCTGCTGGTGATGTAAAAGCCCTCTCTGGAAAACAGTGGTATTTGCCCACAATGCGAGAACGTGATTCGCAATTCTTGAGGAGAGGGCAATCCTTCCTTATGTGGGATGACTTTTACAGTACCAGCAGCACTACTTCTGAACCTTGTAAGACATGAAGGCACGGTCTCCGTGCATCACAAGGGAGACGGGAATGTCCTTATGAAGCCTTAAGTCCAACAGAATGTCACCATTCTTTTACAGGGGACCATCCGGGTGTTTTGGATACAACATCTTAGCACCTCCCAGTAGTCAGACATGTAGTCCTTCAAATAGGATTCAGCGATCAGTGGAAAAACACCCCGGACATGGACAGTGATCAGCGTGGAACAGATGGGGGGGGGGGGATTCTAGAAATTTAGGCATCGACTACTAAGGTCATTTTGCGCCTTCTGCACAAGTTATATCTGTAAGAACAGATGGACAGTGGTGTGCCCAACCTGAAGTTCATAGAGGGGCAATACAAAAGTATAACGATGACAAACGTATACAATGACAAACGTTCACAGGTGAACTTGCTGCCGTGGACAGTGAAGAAACTATCAGGTTACAAGTATGACTCACAAATTGAATATGCAAAAGACCAGTTGATGTTGGACCTCGCACAACCTGCAATTGGTGTCACGCTTTAAAAGGGAAAGATGAGACCCCTGGCATGTGCTGCAGTAACGGAAAAGTTCGACTACCTCCAATTCAAGAATTTCCTGAACCCTTGCACAGCCTCATTACTCACAAGCATCCTGAGTCTGAGCATTTCCTCAATAATATTAGAAAGTATAATGGTAGCTTCCAAATGACATCTTTTGGTGCAAAAAAATAAAAGAAGGAAATTTTTATGCCAACTTTTAAGGTTCAAGAACAGGTCTACCACAGAATAGGGAGCTGGATGCCAGGACCTCAACAGCAGCCTTCGTTCCTTCAGATATACTTTGTTGGTGATGACAATCACGAGAGAGACATCCGCTGTGGTTATTTCCCGGAAGTCAAGCCAGAATTAGTAGGTCAACTACAGAGGCTCCTTCATGACAACAACAGGTATATCAAGAATTTTAAGGCTGCTGTTGAGTCTGTTTCCAAAGATCTTCAAAATTTTAAAATAGTAATTAGTGCTGACAAAAAGCCTTCGCATGCTCATAGTGGACGCTTTAATGCTCCCACCTCTAACGAAGTTGCTGTTTTGATTGTTGATCAAGTGTTTGAAAAGCGAGATATCGTTCTTCACAGCAGGGACAACAAACTGGTGCGGATTAGTGAGATCCATCGAGCCTACGATTCCTTCCAGTATCCTCTCATGTTCTGCCGTGGAGAAGATGGGTACTGTATCATTATCTATCAGCGCGACCCAAACACCAAGGTACCACTAAAGAAAACTGTGTCTGCATCTGATTTTTATAGCTGCAGGCTGATGGAGTGAGACGGCGAAGAGCCATATATACTTTTGTTCCGTAATCTTCTCAACCAATTTTTAAGTAGACATGTACGCAAAAATAGAAACTGAAAGACTGAATTTTATTCGAAACAACCAAAAAAATTAAGAATTGAAGACTACATTCACTTAAAGGACGGTATGAGAAAAGGTGATGGTCAGCTTTCAGATTTGGGTAAGATGGTGGTGCTGCCATCAATCTTCACTGGGGGACCACGCTATATGCATGAGTGTATCCAAGACACCATGACCTATGTCCGCCATTTTGGACGTCCAGATCTTTTTATAACGTTCCTGTGCAATCCAATATGGCGAGAAATATATGAGCTACTAAAGAAGGTAAAAAGTCTCACTTCAGGCACGACTTAATAGCCCGGATTTTCTACTTGAAGGTGAAGCAGCTGATGAAGCTCCTCACCAAAGGGTCTATCTTTGGGTCAACTAGGTATCACATGTTTTCCATAGAATGGCAAAAGAGAGGACTTCCCCATGTTCACATTCTCCTGTGATAAGATGAAATCAGACATAATTGACAGGGCAATTAGTGCAGAAATACCTGAGCCAAACCGAGAGATCTAGGGCGGAGGGCTTTCTAGTTCTCGAGTACGCCTGGCCGTGGGTTCGAATCCCGCCGTGGGCATGGATGTTTTTGTTTATCCCGGGCTGCGTACTGATATAACGTGTGTAAAAAGGCGCAAAATGACCTTAGTAGTCGACGCCAAAATTTCTAGAACCCCCCCACCCCCTGACCAAAAACTTGACTCGATTCTTCATGAGATTGTCAAATCCATCATGATCCACGGCCCATGTGGATCTATCAACAGAAACTCGCTCTGCATGGTGAACGGGTC
>JAHWFO010095534.1:12559-60029 GCA_023313115.1 Rhysida immarginata | reverse complement strand
TCGAGAATTTCTCCACTCCAAACCATCAGAAAGTTGATGAACTCACAAGTAAATAATAATAATTATTAACTGGAGATGCTCTCCAAGCATAGGTAATGATTTTTCGATTGAAAAATGGAAGGAAAAATTCTGCGACCTGGAGAATCGAAAAATCATTCTTGGAGAGCATCTCTAGTTAATAATTATTATTATTTAAAAAAACAGAATTTTAGTATAAAAATAATTTAATAATTAGATGAGATTTTAATGAAAAAATTTACTCAGTATTAGAAGGTTATGTGAAGGAATTGTAAATCAATCAGAATAAATAATGTGACATTAGGATTATACAATTCTGCAAAGTGCTATGCATGTGTTGTGTGTAATGGGTGCAGGTTGCCAAGTGCTAAGTCAGAGAGCTGAATGCCAGGCCTGTGTGTTGAGGGCCAGGTGATGGGTGCCTGTTGCCATGCTTGGGAGGGCAGGTGTTGGGCCTGGGTACTGAGTGCCAGAGGATGGCATGGCTCGGGTGGCAGGTGCCTGACCTGGGTGGCAGGTGCCTTGCTTGAGAGCCATGTGCTAGATAGTGGGTTATAGATGCAGTCAAAGAATGGCAAATGCCAGGAAATAGGCCTGAGTGGCCTGCACAGAGTGCGAGGCTAGGGGTCTGAGTGCCACTGCTAAATTGAACACTTTGGTTCAATTCTTTTTAAATGAAAATTTTTTCTCATGCAGTTTTCATAAATGACAAAAAACAGAATTTTAATATAAAAGAATAATTTAATAATTTAGAGTGTTTAATGAAAAAAAGTTACTCAGTGTTAGAAATGTATATGAAGGGACTGTAAATAGATCAGTAGAAATAATTTATCATTTGTATTATACATCACTGCCATATGTGGGTTGCATGTGCCTGGTGCAAAGTGCCAGTTTCTAGGCCTGGCAGCAAGGTGCTCAGTGCTGGGCACTAGGCCCAGATCCCGTCTACCATATGCTGAATGCCATTTCCAAGTGCCGTATGCCGGGCCTGATGCAAGGTGCCAGACTAAGGTGCCTCTACTAAATTAAACACTGCTCTCTAATTTTTTTTAAATAGAAATTTTTTTATTTGGCTGTTACCTCTAAATAACATAAAATAATATAATGAAATAATTTAAATATTTAAGGTGATCTTAATGAAAAATGTTACTCGGTATTTGAAGTTAATGTGAAGGGATTGTAAACAGATCAGAAGAAATAAGTTATCATTTGCATTCTACATCATCGCTGGGTGAGGTGGAGGAGTTGTGTTTGCTGGGTGCGAGTTGCCTAGTGCCAGGTTTTGGAGCTGAATGCAAGACCCACGTGTTGAGGGCCATCTTCTGAGTGCCAGTTGCCAGGCTTGGCAATGGCAGGTGTTGGACCTAGGTGCAAATTGTCAGGCATTGGAGCCATATGCCAGATAGTGGGTTCTAGTTGCCAGAACCAAATGGCAAATGCCTGGTACCGAGCCTGAGTGGTCGGTGCTGGATGCCAGGTCTAGGACCTGTGCGCCTCCTTTATATTGAACACCTCTGTACAATTCTCTTTTTTTGAGGTTGGTCCTCTGAATAACAAAAAAACCGAGTTATAAAATTAAGTTTTAATCATTTAATGAGACTTTAACCAGAAAGATACTCAGTATTAGATGTGTATGTGAATGAATTTTAATAGATAAGTAGAAATAATTTCTTGTTTAACATACATCGTTGCTGGAACTGAGTGCTGTGAGGCAAGTTTGGAACCTGGGTGCCCTCTCTAATTTAATCACTATTATTCCATTAAATTAAAAAAAAATTTTCTCCGTGCAGGCTTTGAGCCTAGGTGCCTCTGCTAAATTGAATACTAGTTTACAGTTCTTTTTAAATAAAAATTATTTTTCTCATGCGGTTTTCTCTAAACAAAAAAGCAACTTTAATAGAATAATTTAATAATTTAAAGACATTTTAATAAAAAAGTTACTCAGTATCAGAAGTTTATAAGAAGGGATTGCAAATAATTCAGAAGAAACTATTCATCGTTTGCATTATACAATACTGCCAGAAGCCATGAAAAGATTGTGTACTCTAGGTGCAGGTTGCCAGGTGCCAGATCCGGGAGCCGAATGCCAGCTGGTGTCTCGAAGGCCAGGTGCTGTGTGTCAGTGACCAGGCTTAGGGAGGGCAGGTGGTGGGCCTGGATGCCAGTTGCCAAGCTTCAGAGTCATGTGCCAGATAGTGGGTGATGGTCCCAAATAACAATTGTTTGACCATGGGACCTGAGTAGCAGATGCTGGATGCCAGACTTCGGGCTTAGGCACCTCTTCTATATTGAACACATGTTTTCATTTCTTTTAAATAAATTTTTTTCTCAAGCAGTTTTCCTTAATTAACAAAGCAACATAATTTTAATAGAATTATTTAATAACTTAAAAAGATTTTAATGAAAAAAATTAATGTCAGAAGTTCATAAGAAGGGATTGTAAATAGTTCAGAAGAAATAATGTATCATTTTTATCATACTGTGACAAAGTCAGTTATTAATTTTAAGGTTACAGTGACCCTCCTTCCAAAAGGGTTGCACTACACTTTCATGTGAATTTTGTGTCAAGAACTTATCTAGGAACTGTTTGCGATAAACCATAAACTTAAAAGAGAATCCGCGTCGAAGAACACACCATGCGGCCTCTAGGCCTGTTCCTAACTATATTTCTTGCTTCATCGATAGATTTTTTTTGAATTGTTGCTTTATCCTTGATATTGTGTATTCCAGACTATTATATATTTTATAATCAGTTTATTTGTTTGTTATAAATCAGTTTCACTTTTTGTTAATTGTTTCAAAAACTGCTGGGCCTGCTGGGAAATTTAAGACTGTATGGGTCCTCTTCTAGCTTTGCTCTCTTTCACGACCAGAAATTTTATGATGGCGATCCCAGTGTTCACTGCGGGATTGCCCTGGGTGTATAAAAGGAACGGAATTTAAAAGATTCATTCTGAAACAGGCTCCCAAGGGTTGAAAAAAATCAGCGAAAGCTCCTGGTCTAGACTAATCTAATAAGATCCCAGTATGGCAAAGGTAAATATGGCTATTACTAATATATACCCACTGACTAGAATTCAATTTTAATATCGATTAACTGCGTAACAAACTTTCATTCTAAAGTTTTTTACTAGAAGAACATCCTGTTTTTATTTCAAGGCCCCCTTAAATTCGCCTGTTAAAGGTTAGCTTAAATATGGGGTTTTTGTTCAGTTTGTTTTGTTGTTAAGTATAATTGAATCCATTACTGAATTGCAGTCTCAACTATTCCGTTTGTTCCTATGCAATGCACGTGTTTATATGATTGATTTTATGTTAAACTGTAGACCCTAAACATTAAAATTTATCTGATCTAAACCTACGCTCTGACTAGTCTTGAATCATTTTTCAATTTCTTCACTATCCATACACTACAACTGGTGCCCGAAGTACAGGGACTGTGAAAAATTGAGAAATGATGGAAGAAAATAATAATGTTGAAGTAGAGTTGCTGGAAGTTTCTTTTCCTTCGGTATCAGGATTCATGCATTTGATTCCTACATATTCAGTTGAGGAAGTCTCCATAGACTTGAGAAGGTTTTTTTTTAGCCTTGTTGATAATGTGGCCACATTGGCAAGCAGGATGAATGATATTTAAGCAATCGTGATAAAAGCAAAATTAAAGGGAGCAGTGGCAAAGGAATTAAATGACTTACAACTCTACAAAATAAGTGAAGGCAAGGATCTTAGGGAGAAACTACTTAGTTAGGTTTATGGGGAAGAGAAAGGATAAACATGATGTGATGGGAGATTTATTCTTAGCTCAACAATGAGAGAGGGAGAGTACACAGGTATTTTCTGCGTGTTTAGAATACCTTTGGGATACATTAGTTAAAGCTGAACCTAGTATGGAACCTCAGAGGGCAACCTAGTTAAGGTTTGTGGAAAATTTACTTTTGACTCATGTTATGATGGTTTGCCAGAAGGAACCGATTATTTTGAAAAAAAGCCTTAGAAGAGGCCATTAAGTCAGAGAGTTTAGAAATTAAGTATGCGACGGGGAAGTGTAACACAGGAATCTAAAGATAGGATGGATGCACTCGAACGTTTGGTTACTCAACAATTAAAATTATGAAGCTAAGAGATAAAGAGAGGGAGGAGAAGCAAGATATATTACTGAAACTAATGGAAAGGTTAGATACTTTAGAACAAAATCTAGAAGATAAGGCTAAAATGAAAAATGATATGCGAATTAAAGGTAATTATTTTTTTGCAGAAAGGGTGGACAGCAAGGAAGATTTTGCTTTTAAACTAAAAAAAACCGTTCTGGTTGACCAGCATGAATCGGCTGAATATAACAAAGGAATGAATCTGGTCCATCATATAAAAAATAATGGATTATAGAAATTAGAAATTAATGTTGAAGGTAGAAATTGAAGGTATATTGGCTCTTATTGACACAGTTTCAAAGATTTCTATTACTGATAATATGGTAGCTGAGAATATATAAAAATAGAGTGAGTTGGGAAAATGTAGCCTTACTGGTAATGGGATCAATGGATATGTTGTGTATGGGTGGAAAAGGCAATATGGCCCAATATTGATTCTACATAGGGTATTTGTGGGTACAGGAAATTCATATGCATGGATTTAAGTGGGAGAGATTATCAATCAAGCCATCCTGGTTACTGATTTAATTACATAATGGAATGTAATAGTATATAGGTGGATTCTAGCAATGAGAATATTCTTACTAAGAACAGAGGGATAAGTTAGATGACCTCATCCTTAAATTTAGTGATTGTTGTGGTGAGAAAGTTCAGATCATCAGCGGGAATAAGGATGCTGTCATTGACTTTAAGATTAATGAGGAGTATCTAGTGTTTGTCCGCCTGTATCCAATACCTCACCAATATTTGTCCTCCTTTAAGAAAAGAATTGATCAGTACCACGAGACTGGTATAATTGACCTGTATATCATAGCTAAGAAGTCTAGGCTCCATGTCAGACCTCCTCAGCAAAAATCTAGACAATGAATTTTTTGTGATCTTGTATGATGATCTGGTGTATCCTGAATCATTTAAGCAACATGTTCTCTTCTCACAGCGGGTGTTAAAAATATTCAAAGACAGGAACCTGATAATGAAAAAGTCTAAGTGCTCTTTCTGTGTCTAGGGCATATTATTTCTAAGGAAAGAATAAAACCTGACCCTGTGAATGTTCAACACATTGAAGAAATTCCTGCTCCTACTAAAGTAAAAGAAGTGCGTTCCCTAATAAGAGCTGTTAATTTTTACCGATCATTCATTGGTAACTTGTCTGTTACTCTATTACCTATCACGGATTCGACAAAAAAGGGCTAAATTTATGTCGTCTGAGAAATGCCAGGTAGCATTTAATCATATAAAGAAAGCAGTAAGTGTAAGAAGAGAAATAAAAGACTCTTTAACCACAATACTAAATAAAAAAGAAAAATACAACCTTATCCTGTAAGCGCTTTTCGATTCAGCCAGTCTTGATTCCTTCAGACTATGATAAGGAATTTGTTACTTTTGGCAAACGTTCATGATTTTCACAGAAAGTCACCCAAATGGGTGGATTTACACTTTCGTGCACACTTTTTGCGAAACGTTCATGATTTTCACCGAAATGCACCCACATAGGTATGGAGCAACTGATGCAGCACTTCACTAACTGAGAGATGGCTGCCTGAGACCCATTGCGTTCTACAGATATAAGTTGAATAAAGCTCGATTAAACTATAGCACTATTGAGTGTTGGGATTTTCCTATGGTGGTCAGGGATGATCATAAACCCCTTTCTTTTGTAAAGAATCTTAAGTACACCAATCAGATTACTTAGATGGTCCCTGAAATTGGAAGAATATAATATAAGAATAGAACATGTGAAAGGGACAGAGAATGGGATTGCAGTTCTTCTTTCTGGATTTCCAGCTAAACAGGTCAGAGCCATCATCCAACTTAGCAATGAGTCATTATTCAATAAGATTGGAGAATCTCAGCATTAAGACCCATTTATGTCGTCTCTTGTTAAACATAAGTGGAGAGAAAAGGCTTCCATGTACAGATGGGATGCTTTTGAGGGCAGGTACTAATAAGAAATCAAAGTTGTGTCGGAAAAGAAATGCGAATGGAGTTGATTGAGAAAGTGCATTCTGGTAGTCTGGCAGGACACCATGGAATAGGGCAATATGGAAGATGATGTCAAGCAATTTATAAGGTAAAGCTCCCTTTCAGGAAGGCTTATCTGCCTCAGCTCCATTTAAGAAGGTTGCCATGGATCTGGTCGGGTCTCTTCCTGAGAGCTTGAATGGTAAAAATATATTTTAGTCTGTATTGACTTGCTCTCCAGATTATCGGAGGCTCGTGCCCTCAATGACCAATCGGCGATTACTGTTGCGAGAGCATTGTTGGAGCGAATAATCTGCAGGTATGGGATTCCCCATGAGGTTATCACTGACAGGGGGGCGAACTTTTCATCAGAATTCATGCAGATCCTGTGCAATGATCTGGAGATTGATATGCACAATACAACAGCTTATAGACCAAACTGTAACGGCCTAGTTGCGCATCTTAACAAGTTATAACTGAAGTACTCAGATCCATTTGTGTCAATGACTCCAGATATTGGAATGAAAGGTTTGAGGAGGCCCTTTTTACTATTAGGACAAGTCCTAATGGGAATACTGGGGAGGCTCCAGCATTTCTGTTGTATGGATTTTATCCTAGGACCCCATTATCTTGGGATGGGGGACGGTGATGAGCCCATATCAATTGAAGAATATAGGTCCGATCTTGTGCAGCGCAACCCATGGAAACCAGAGAAAAGGCTACCAAATTAAGTCAAATTATAAGGGTAAGGGAATTGCAATTAGAAACAAACAAAGAATGATATTGTAATCATTTCTTTGGGTTAAAGGTTATGGATGTTACGTAAAGTTGGGACACAGGTATTTGGGTCCCTTTAGAATAAGAAGAATAATTTGCAAGGTAGGTTACGAGGATTAGGAAGCTGGTAATTGATGCATGTTGACCACGTAAAACCTTGTTATGGTCTTTGGGAGAAACCACCCCACTAGAGAAAAACAGGAAAGAAGCAGACTCAATATCTGGAGGAGTCAGAGATGTATGATGATGATGAAGTGCCTAAAAGGATGAAAAGGGGCAGGCACTAGGTCAGGTGATAGATATACCTGACCACATTGTGCCTGTGTAACACCCACAAAAATTTATTTATTGCGCGCGCAAACTTTTTGTTACAATTTCCTGGAAACGATATTCTTAAAAAGTCATGACGATGCCTTGTAGAGAATGAACTTTCCTTTTTAGTAAGAGATACCCCGTGATTCAGAGGTGTTGCGTACTTTGAAGTCGTTGTCCTAAGATCTGTAGAGAAAAGTGAAATTAAGAAATAAAAGAAAAATGGTCAAGAAAAAAACTCCAAAAATACACTGATAATAACAGAAAAGCATATATTGTTGAGACAAAATAAATAGGTTAATAGAAGAGAATGTTTCTCTCTGTAGCAATTGACACGTGAACGAGAGACTTTGAAGGCATTGTTTGAAGAAATGTTTGTGTGGAATATTATTTTTCTTCTTCCCCGGAAAGGAAAAGGAGGCGGAAGGATTAACTGGCGTCGGACAAGAGGAAAGACGTGTTCTTACATATATGGTCGACCTGAACGTATGGAGACAAAGACAAAAGAATTTGCCAGTCCATTATGACCTCAAGTAAACGCAGAATAACTCGTAACTCACGAGAGTTAAATAGTTTAACTACAAAAGTAAAATAAATAATAAAAACTAAGCTTTTGGGGCAACCCTAAGTCCATGAACTTTAGTCCTTTGGTACGTTATTGAACAGGGAAATGACCAAATGAAAGATCGTCTTTTAGACAACACCCTGACACCAATTTCATTAAAGCTAGTTCTTCATTTGTGATCCGATAAAATAAAAATTATTTTGGGTCATGATATGTAAAATTGAACTAAAACTACTACCATTGTTCCTTTTTTGTCTTGAGCAGAACTGAAGATATCCTGCCCAAGCTTACAGCGCATGAAATTGGAAGGGCAGGAATCACAATATGATGCAAGGAGCAATGCAGATTCAAGAAGATGTTGGCAGAAGTCCCGATAATATGCACCGTACAAATTTAACCGTAGTTCGATCAGCGAATCCATGAAACAAGGCTAAGAAATCTTAGGTTTTGTTCGGTGGTCCTGCCCAAGACTAACCATATTAATACGATCTTTGAGAATATATATCCCGCCCCCTTATGATTTACCTACCTTCCCCTGTCGACATACCTCTTTTAAGACCTAGTTATCAGATAGATGATGATTAATTTATAACCTTGCAATCAAAGAATTCGAAGAATTATCTGAACTTGGTAGCTAATTGAACACATAGAAATAAGGATAGGCTTTAAAAGAAACGTTAACAAACACAAAAGATAGCACAAAACTTTGATATAAAGCACTTACCTGGAACGTAGATGAGATGATGTATTTATTACACTTTGCAAGATGTCTTCAGATAGTAATGAATTTTCTTATGGAAGTATCATTTCATGCGAACAATTTACTGAACCAGAGAGACGAAATTTTTTTTTTTCAATTTCGAATCAAACTGTGGCGGAAAGGTCAGCTAAGACCTTTATGAAGTGCAAAAGACAGACTTGAATCATCTGAAGACAAGGTAATGTCCTGTATGATAAGAAGCTAGAGACTAAGGATAAAAACATGATTGTGGCCACTTCAATATACTGTGCATTGCCCAGAACGGAGCATTACACCTGCACAGCCCCAGTCTGATCCTGTCCAGATAGAGCAAGAGAGTTAACAGAAATTGAACCCCCACCTGAACAGCAAAAAGATGTTGACTGCTATTTCTTTAGGTAAAGGCATAGGCTGGACTGCATGCAGGTACGTGAGGAAGGATGCAAAGGAAGACTTCTCTGTAAAGGGAAGTCGTGTGACAAAGTCGGTCTTTAATTTTAAGGTTACAGTAACCCTCCTTTCAAAAGTGTTACACTACACTTTCATGTGAATTTTGTGTCAAGATCTTATGTAGGAACTGTTTGTGATAAACCATAAACTTAAAGGTGATTCAGCATCTCAAGAATACACTATGCAGCCATTAGGCCTAATTTTCACAATTGTATTTCTTGCCTCAATGATGGATTTTTTTCATTGTTACTTTTATCCTTGATCTTGTGGATATTTCAGACGCTTTTATATTTTATAATCAGTTTACTTGTTTGTTTTATATCGCTTTCTCTTTGTCTTAATTGTTTCAAATGAAAGATCGCCAATTCATAGAAGGTGTAACACCGCTACGCCTGCTGGGAAATTTAGGATTGTACGTGTCTTCTTTAAGTTTCGCTCTCTTTCACGACCCGGAAGTTTTATGAGTGTTTATCACTTGACCACCAGATGGCGATCCCGTTCACTGCAGGATTGGCCTTGAGTATACAAGCGGAGCGCGAGTTTTAAAGATTCATTCGGAATCAGGTTCCCAAGGGTTAAAGACATCATCGATGGTTCATGGAGCAGACCATTCTTATGAGATCCCAGCATGGCAAAGGTAAATATGCTATTGTTAATACGTATCCATTGTCTAGAATTCACATTTAATTACGATTAACTGCGTAACCAGTTATCATTCTAAAGTTTTGTTACTAGAAGAACAATATCTTTTATTTCGTGCCCTTTTTAAATTCTCCCGTTAATTGTTAGCTTAAATTTCGGGCTTTTGTTCTGTTTATTTTGTCATTAAATATAAATGAACCCATTACTGGAATGCAGTCTCATCTTTCCGGTTGTTCCTATGCAATGCACGTGGTTTATATGATTGATTTTATGTTAAACTGCAGACCTTATGTATTAAAATTTATCTAATCTAAACCTAAGCTCTGACTAGTCTTGAATCATTTTTCAATTTATTCACAACCCATATATTACAATACATTACTGCAATGTGCCGGGAGCCAAGCCTGGGTGGGGAATATTCAGTGCCAGGCCGTGGTGACGGGTGCCATATGCTAGTGCTGTGCTGGGTGCCTCTGCTAAATTTATAGTGCAACGATTGTGAAGAAATGGAAAAGAGAGTAAAGACAATTCAGAGCTTAGGATTAGATCAGATAAATTTTAATACCTGTGATCTACAGTTTATATAAACCACGTACATAGCTTAAGATAAACAGGAATAGATGAGACTGCAATCCAGTGATGGGTTCATTTATATTTTACAACAATACAAATGGAACAAAAATCCCAAATTTAAGCTAACCATTAACAGGAGAATTTTATAGTGGGCATGAAATAAAAAATATTGTTCTACTAGTAACAAAATTTTAGAATATTAGGTGGTTACGCAGTCAATCGATATTAAAATTGAATTTTAGTCAATGGATACATATTAACAATCGCCATATTTACCTTTGCTATACCGGGATCTTATTAGAATGGTCTGGTCCGGGAGCCTTTGATGATGTTTTCAACCCTGAGAAGCCTAATTCAGAATGAATCTTTAAAATTCACGCTCCCCTTATATACCCAGGGCCAATCCCGCAGTTAATACTGGGATGGCCATCTGGTGGTCAAGCGGTAAACACTCATAAAACTGCCGGTCATGTAAGAGAGTGAAGCTGAAAGAGGACCCATACAAACCCAGATTTCCCAGCAAGCCTAGTGATATTACAACTTCGATGAATTGGCAATCACTTATTTGAAACAATTAACACAAATAGAAATTGATTTAAAGCAAAGAAATAAACTGATTATAAAATATGAGTCTGGAATTTACACATGTATAATAGGAAAAATTCAAAAAAATTGATGAGGCGAGAAATACAGTTAGGATTGTTATGCCTAATAGCCGCATGGCGTGTTCTTCAATGCAGATTCTCTTTTAAGTTTATGGTTTATCACAAAAATTCCTAGGCAAGTTCTCTCACAAAATCCACATGAAAGTGATGTCTAACCCCTTTGGCAGGATGGATACTGTAACCTTAAAATTAAGAAATGATTTTGTCACACAACTTTCCTTTAGAGAGAAGTCTTCCTTAGCATCCTTCCTCATGTAGCCACTTGTAGTCCAGCCTCTGCCTTTGCCTTAGGAAGTACCAGTCACCATCTTCTTGCTATTCAGGTGGGGGTTCAACTTCTGATAACTCCTCTTGCTCAATGTGGACAGGATCAGGCTGTGGCTGTGCAGGCACAATGTGGTCGACTTGACCCAGTGCCTGCCCCCTTCTCACCCTTATAGGCCCTTCATCATCATCATCCATCTCTAATTCCTCGAGATCTTGAGTCTGCTTCAGTCCTCTTTTTCTCCAGTGGGAGTTTTTTCCCAAAGACCATAGCAAGGTTTTAAGCAGTCGATATGCAAAATTTGCCTACTCTTCTTCCAAATACCTTCATCCTCGTATTCTACCTTGGAAATTATTTTCCTTATTCTAAAGGGACTCAAATATCTGTGTCCCAACTTGTTCTTACTACCCCCTTTGACCCAGATAAATGATTGCAATCTCATCCTTCCTTTGTTTCTAAGTGCAATTCTCTTTCCCTTATCAATTTGACTTAATTTATTAGCTTTTTACGAGGCTTCCATCAACCTCGTAACAAGATCAAATCTACATTCTTCAATAGATAAGGGCTCATCACCCCCCCTATCACAAGATTATGGGGTCCAAGGATCAAATCCATACAATAGGAATGCTGGGGCCTCTCCTGTATTTCCTAATAGCATATAAGGCCTTCTTTAATCTTTCGCCCCAATTGCCGGAGTCATTGTCACAAAGGATTCTGAGTACTTCAGTTATTGACTGGTTAATACGCTGAACTAGGCCATTTGAGTGGGTTCTATAAGCATTCCTGTGTTTCACGAATCCATATTTTGATTTTTCCCCTGACAATACCCTGCCAGTGCTATCTATTGAAATTTTCGAACTATTTTTTTTCCTTCGCCAAACAAAATTCCATTGCCCCACGATTGTTCTGCTAAAATATCAGGTCATTCTAACGAGTAGTTTTTAAATTATCGATTTTTGAAATCGTAACTTTAATTATAATCGCCCTGTGTTACAGATTTACTTTAATATAAATTAACGAAAATTTTACAGGAGAAAGAAAACGTTTGGAGAAGAATGCAGTTCCCTCGATTTTTGCATTACGTGAGGAAATTAATGGAAATGAGCTTGTGAGTTACGATCATCTCGGAGGGAGAGTGCGAAAGCTTTGGAAGAACTAGAAGGAATGAAACCTGCGGAAGTTAATGACGTATCGAGCTTTGAAGACGTTGTCATTAAAATTACAACCCAAACAATAGAAATGGACCAAGTAAGCGAAGAACCTAGTCCTAACCATTGTGCTACTCAAGACTTTGAAGTTCAGTGTCAGCTGATGACACAGGTTAACGAAAAGTTAACAATAGAATCGCTTGAAGCTCTCCCACAAATGACTCATTGCTACACAGGATTTGAAAATTACGAACATTTTATGATGATATATTCAATTTTAGGTCCAACTGTTTGAAACTCGCTCATTTAATAATGCCTAAAAATCAATTGTTTCTTACGTTAATGAAACTTAGACTGGTGAAAGATGATGTTGAATTAGGTTTCATGTTTAAAATTTTTACAACTTCTGTGTCTAAAATTTTTGTATCATATATAAATTTTATGTATTTTCAACTGAATGAGGTTGAACTATGACTAAACCGAGAAACAATAGATATTCATTTTCTCATTGATTTCAAAAAAAAATTTGCAAAACTAGACTGATTATTGATTTAACTGCAATTCCAATTCAGAAACCAAGCAATATAACGATATTTTCTGTGTACGAAAACAAGAATACTTTAAGGACAACTATGGAAGTTGTGACATTAATTAGCGATACATATGGTGGAGTAACAAGCAACAGACAAATTATTGAACGATCAAGATTGTGTACGCAAAAAATGCTTGAGAAGGGAGATAACTTGATGGCAGATCGAAGTTTCATGGTGTAAGATCTGTTTGCATCCCAAGACGTTGCTGTAAATACACTAACAATGCTAAAAGGAAAAAGTTAGCTTGAACCTGAAGAAACTGTGCATGATCGCAGGATTGCATCAAAACGTATCCACATTGACAGAGTGATTGGTTTAGGGAAAACCTTCAAAATTCTAGTGAAAGAACTACCATATTCAAAAATATTACTTGGACAAAGAATTATTCATGTGTGTTATTTGTTAAGTAATTTAAGACCATCAATTGTAATATAAGAAATAGATATTCTTAAAAATAAGAAGAAACTTATAATGTAAATAAACATATCACACTTATTTGGTTGAATATTACATTTATTATTTCATAAATATCTAGCAATATATTTTTAAAAACAATATTGTAAAACACACCTAATTTTGGAATTAAAGATAAGTTACAAAAATCTTGATTGATTTCATTACAAATGATATGAAACAACAAAGTAACAAACTTTATGTTTACAAATGACAAGCTGTCCTTGCACCTGGTAAAAATAGGAATGTGTAACACTCCATTCACTGTTTCGAGAAATGGAAAGTTGGCCCCTTGTGCTATCATACTTTCTTTCCAGCGTATGGACATTTAACTTCCACAAGTTCATCTTCATTATTTATGCCATCTGGACTAGCAGCTAGATAAGGCTTGTCTTCAGACACAAACTATCCTGCTGGCTGATTTATAAGATTCGTTTCAGTCTCAAATTTTTAATAGCTACTTTTTCATATTGTATTCCATGCAGGATGGCTTTAGAACGCAGTTGCGGATACTCCATACTTCTCCAAATCGAGATGCTGTGGGAAGAAAGGAGAAGAAACCACTAATCCACATAAAATATTTAATCGGATGATGGATGAACATTTTGGCAGCCAAGCTGCTTTCTTCAGGATACAGGAGAGCTTCGATCAGAGTAGGCAAACTACTCTGATGAATTGAGAATAAGTTACAAGATGTTATATAGAAAATAGTTGCCAAGTAAATAAATATAAGTCAGGTTTTCATTAATTCGTGTGAGCACAGCTCTCCGTGACTACCCATATTACACTGCCTCACATTGGTATATCTAGATTTGCGGACCATATCTTGGACCAGAAACATGATTTCCGATGAGACGATTTCGACATCCTGCACAGCACAAGAGACCCAAGACTCCTGACCTTTTTGGAGTCCTACGCGATTAGCTGCGAAGACCCCGCAAGACTTTTGAACAGTGATGGAGGCCCAGTGAATGTTACCCATCTGAGAAACATTGGAAAACTGATTAGCCTACCGAAATTGACTAATAGCAGAAATACCCGAACCGAGGATGACCAGCAAACGACGCCAAGGACGACGAGCCAATCATATCCCTGTTTAATGTTTCCAACTGTTTGTTTGTTTTTATTGTTTTTGTAAAATTTGTTTAATTGGCTGCTGTCTTCTATATAACATCTTGTAACTTATTCACAATTTATCAGAATAGCTTGCCTACTCTGATCGAAGCTCTCCTGTAACCATTTGAATAAAATAGTTCAAATGGTTACAGGAGAGCTTCCACAAACCATTTCAATAAAATAGTTGTCCTCTGAGGTTCCAAACTAGGTTCAGCTTCAACAAATGTATCCCAATGATATTCTAAACGCGCAGAAAATTCCGCCACCCCCTCCCTCTTTCCTTTTGTAGAGTTGTAATTCGTTGAATTTCTTTGATGCTTCTCTCTATAATTTTGCTTTTATCATGCTTGTCTTAATATTATTATTCTAGCCTGCCAATGTGGCGACACAACCAACACAAGGCTAAAAAACCTTTTAAGTTTATCGAGCCTTCCTCACCTGAATATGTGGGTATCAAATGAGTGAGTCCTGATACTGAAGGAACAGTTGCCCCCACCAATTTTATTTCTACTATTTTTTTTTCCCCCCCCCCCCCCATCATTTCTCAATTTTTCACAGTCCCTGTAGTTGAGCGCCAGTTGTAGTGTATGGGTTGTGAAGAAATTGAAAAATGATTCAAGACTAATCAGAGCCTCGGTTTAGATCAGATAAATTTTAATACTTATAATCTACTGTTTAACATAAAATCAATCATACAAACCATGTGCATTGCATAGGAATAAAGTAGATGAGACAGTAATCCACTAATGGGTTCATTTATATTTTACAACGAAACAAACAGAACAAAAGCCCGAAATTTAAGCTAACAATTACCAGGAGAATTTAAAAATGGCACGAAATAAAAGATATTGTTCATCTAGCAACAAAACTTTAGAATGATAACTGGTTACGCAGTTAATCGTAATTAAAAGTGAATTCTAGACAATGGATACGTATTAACAATAGCATATTTACCTTTGCCATGCTGGGATATCATTAGAATAGTCTGGTCTGGGAGCCTTCGAAGATGACTTCAACCCTTGGGTGCCTGATTCAGATTGATTCTTTGAAATTATCACTCCCCTTCTATACCCAGGGCCAATCCCGCATTGAATACTGGGATCATCATCTAGTGGTGAAGAAGTATACACTCACAAAACTTCCGGTGGTGAAAGAGAGCGAAGCTGAATGAGGACCCATACAATCCCAGATTACCCAACAAGCCTTGCTGTTTCAGAACTTAGATGAATTGGCGATCATTCATTTTAAACAATTAACACAAAGAGAATAATAATTGGATATTCTATGAGGATTTTATACACGCCACACTTCAGATGTTTAAATTATGGATGAAAAATAGGAAAGAAAATTCCACAGCCTGGGATCGTTCCAGGAACCTTCTGCTCACCGTGCAGATGCGCCAGCCAATTGTGCCATTGCGGACATGGAAGCATTACGCTATCTACATGCCCTTAGGGCTGGCCAGAGCATTCCCCCGTTCGCAGGCTGGGACTATCTTTCCTACTGGCGTAATAATCGTTAAAGAATAATAATTGGATGTTCTATGAGAATTTTATACACGCCATACCTCAGATGTTTAAATTATTGATGAAAAATAGGAAAGAAAATTCCACAGCCTGGAATCGAACCAGGAACAGCGATATGTGGCAGAGTACCTATCAAAAACTGTTTGAGACCTTGCGGGGGATCATGGTGTATCAGCGTCGACTGTCAGTAGACACCTTAGGCCATCAACACGGTGAAAAAGCAGGACAAATCAGTCCCACATGAATTTATGGAAACCAAAAAGAGCATCGGTTGGAAGTGTTTACGGAATTGCTTCTGCACCTTGAAAAGGCGGGGAATATTGCTCCCATTGTCACCTGCGACGAGAAGTGGCACCTATACGGCAATAAGAAATGGCCAGCACAGTGGCTGGGTGCTGAAGAACCCCCGCGACAGTTCCCTAAACCCCTATTACACCTCAGGAAGCTCATGGTTGCAGTTTGGTGGAACATACCTAGTGTAGTGCATTACAGATTTCTGCAGCAGGGGAACCTACTGCCATGAACTGCATCGTATGCACACAAAACTGTATCAGCAACAACCTGCACTTGTGTATCGCAAATGCATCCTTCTGCTGCATGACAACGCATGCCTGCACGTTGCACAAACGACCATGCAGGCGCTACAGGCTCTGGGCTACAAGGTGCTTCCACACACGCATACAATCCAAACCTCACCCCTACTGACTACCTTCTTTTCCACGGCCTGGACAATTTTCTCCTGAGAAAAACATTCCAAATCCAAGCAAACGTCGAAAACGCATTCTGGGAGTTTATTGAGTCCTGTACCTATGGATTCTATCGGAAACGGCTCGAGAAGCTGCCAAATCATTGGCAACTATGTTTGGATTGCAATGTGAGTTATTTCGTATAGCACGTGTGAAAGTGTCCTTTCTAGAGGGCCTTTAAAGATGACCTCTGCAATCCGATATTTCATAAGCAACGACCTGATAAGAATTAACTAATTATTTAAGATTTTAATAAAAAAATTTACTCAGTTTTAGAAATTTATATGAAGGGATTGTAAATAAATAAGAGGAAATAATTTATCATTTGAATTGTACATCACTAGGATCTAGGTAGCAAGTGTCTGGTGCCAGGCACCAGTTGCCTGGTATGTGTGCTTGGTGCCAGGTTCTTTTTTCAGCCCCACTTGCGTGTACCAGGCCTGAGGCAAGGCCATGTGCCATGCCTTGCTGCTCAGTGCATTGTGGCAAGTTCTGGGCCTGAGTGGAGGTTTTGGTTGCTGGGCCCGAGTGGTGGGTGGCAGGCCCGGTACTCAATACATGTATTAGTTTATGTGTATGGATTGTAAATAGATCAGTAGAAATAATTTATCGTTTGCATTATTTTGTGGTGAAGTTAAATGATCACCGTGTCTGCAGTCCTTCCTAAGAAGGGTGCCGACTAAAATTAAGAAAAAGGGGTCTGGCGTTTGATCTGCATAAAGATGTATATTTACAATATTAACAAAAATAAGATAATACAAAAATCAGGAATAAAATAAATTAGCAAAGTACAATATATAAGCAGGTAATAAAACACAAGTTGTCAAGAAGAATGTCAGGCAAGTTGCTAGCATAAATCTAAACAAAAAGGATTCCCAATTAACTACGCTTAGATTTCACTGTGTTAAACTTCAAGGACTAACTACCACCTGCAAACTGGTCGCAAAACACACACGAACCTCAAGTCGTGTAATACAAGGTGGTCACTGCAGTGGGTAAACTAAGCCGACTTACCGGTTCAAAACTCTACAATACAACCGGCAGGCTACCACTAAAACCCCAATACCAGTCCGAACATACGGGACTAGCCCTCCTATTGCGGGTTAGCACTGCCACTGCCTACAGAACCAAAATCACTACACAACAACCAGTACCAAATTTGCACCCAACAAACAAACCCAAACCTTTCCCAATAAAAGTCAAGTTTAGCTACCCACCGTGCTAGTCTTATCTTCACACTAAATGCCTTACAAACAAAAAGTGCAATACAACTAGATTAATACTCTGATCGCCATAAACTTTTAAATAATCTCCAAGGTGCAACAATAATCTCACCAAATGCATAATCATAATCTTACTAAACATCATACAAATTAATCAGCTTAGTATCTCTTAACTGTTACATCATCATTTAGACTATACAATTAAACTAGGCAATAGATTGTGAAATTCCTGAAAGGAGTATACTAAAGTAAATCCATTCAATCCAAAGTTAACTGTTGCAATCTAAAATAGTAATTACAATACAAAATTAGTTTTATCCATTCTAAACACTTTAACAAAAGCCGCAATTTAATAAACCCCGCTAAAATACTGACAAATCTCCACTAAAACAAACTTACTATAAATCTATATTAAATCCATTCCCATTACGAATTAACTGATCTAAACACACATAAACAACACAATTTTCTCTAAAGCCCTGCAATAACCTTCATAATCAAAATTCCCATAAACTTAAATTACTTAAAATACACAAAATGTATACCGAAAACTTAAATACAACTGATCAGAGTAAAAGTTTCCATTGAAGAGAAGGCTAGACCTAACCGCTATCTAAATTAGCATTGCTACAAGAATCCAGGCCGAGTAGAACACGTTTGTTCCAGGTCCCATGGCATCTGCTTCTTCGTCATCAGCGTCTTTGGCTTCCATCTCGTCTCGATCCTTTCAGTCTCGTCTCTCGATCTTGAATACTTTTTCTTTGCTTCCTCCAGCCTCCTTATACTCCCCTGATGGTGGCATTGTTTAGTTTGAAAGTGACGTCATCACCAGCATGCACGATTCTAGGCATGGGTGATGTTCTTACGAAAAGCAGCTTCTTTTAAATTACACTGTTCAAAACATTTAAAGGAACACTTCTATTAAGCAGCGTGCAGAAGCAACTACGAATAATATGGATAAAATCGCTGTATGTGATCATTAAAAGATGGTTTATTTAAAAATAGAATGCATTATTGAAATAACTGGTGAAGAAACAAAGAAAAAACAGGAAACTGCAGGACCCCTGCCTAAAACTAAGTGAAATGTCCTTTGGACGTTCTTAGGTGAATGCCCTGTTTCTTCCAGGGATCAGTTTGCACCACTCAGTAATATGTATGCCTACCATGGGCCGATGTAACCTCCATGCACGTTCGAGGCATGCTCCGTATCAGTCGACGGATGTGATCATGGGGAAGCCAGTCCCATTCTTCAGTAAGTGCCTGGATGAGCTGTTGCAGTGTTTCTAGAGCTGAAGGGCGGTGTCGAAATTATAGACCCGTTTGGAGCAATGTTACGGCTCTCGCAGCTTCTACTGCTTCAAGATGCCTTCGTGGCATGTCAGAGCACTAACAACAACGTTCCAGGAATGCTCACACCTTCTAATGTTCGACCGTTATCTCCAAGCAAAGAGTATACTGGCATGTAACCACTTTGTTTTCCAGTGGGTTATATTGCTATGCAAATTTCTCATAACATCTAGCAGCAAAATGTGTTGGCTTTAACCATTTCCTATGAGGGAGATAGTAGGTTTCATGTTGCAGAAGATGAAATTGCTAAAAAGCATTATTTATGCCCTCTGTAGGGGATTCTACAAGTGTTCCTTTAATTGTTTTGAGCAGTGTACAAGTAAACTAAAACTCATACATAACTTGAACAAGTATACTATTATAAAGTGCTACATTCATAAATTTTAACTAAATCAATACAAAATTCAGCTTTCAGCATGAATTCTAACAATCGGTTGGGCGTATAACACAGAGGAGAAAACCCCCGACAGAGGGGTTTCGGTCCGACAACAACAAAACGGACCTTCTTGTTCGGTGATGGAGTTTCTGTCCAAACAAAGACTAGACAGGAAACCCGTGCCTAAAAGATATTGGGGTGAACTATCACATTAAAAGTGTCATGTACCTTTTCTAAGGGAAGACTACCATAACCCTTTACAAAACCATAAACGGAAGAAGCTAAAAAGTGACAACGTCACACTATTCCCCACTTACAAAAAGATAATGGCTTTAATTCGTTAGAGTTAAGCCAATATCTACAACTTACAATCAATAAACTAAACCTAACCATTAGATACTAAGTTAAAATCAGCAAGATAAAGATAGGAACACAAATAACACTTCCACTGCGCATATAATATACCTGTTTGAACGCCAGTTGTGGTCAAGTGTCTTAAAGGGGCCCATACATTGGCAGACGCGGCTTGAGACAGGCCACAGGGCACGTCCGTTTTGGCCTCGCCTGTGGTAAATCCATCAGTGTATGGGGTCGACAGATGAGAGGTCTGATCCATCACGAGCCGGATTTGTCCTTTCCGTAGAGTTGGACTTTCTGGTGTGTCAGACAGGCGCGGCCTGTCAATCTGTAGGTGCGAAAGGCAAAACCCAATGCGCATGCTCCTGACAAATTATTCGCATCTAGTATCATTTATCACTATCATTTTTGTCGTTGTTCACCAGTTCTACACGTGAAATTCCATTGCATTCATATAAAAAATAGTAATTTTATTTTGAATTTTATTTTATTAGCTTACTTTGAGATTAAGTTATAATTCTTTTATGATCCTTAAAAATTAATTTGTTAATTAAAAAGTTTTAATTTTATTTTTGCTTCATCTGTAGATAAAGTTCATTTATAGATAAACCTATATTTATTTTATTGTAATTACTCTTTTTTTGTATTTTACAATCGGAAGAAATTTTTTAGGCTAGATTAGTATTTTTTATATTTTTATTAAAATGCAAGCTTTATCAATAAACCGTGTAGAAATTTTCCTAGAAAATGCTTAGATCCGGTTTCAATCTAAATAAGTCTAAATACTTTATTTATTTTATAAATTTAATTTTAAAAATTTTAAATTTATAATAAATGGTAATTGAATGTCGATAAACATTTGAATGACGGATTTAATGCCATTTAATGCCTCATATTGTCATTGTTTTGAATTAATAAATAGATACAGACCATGACATAATACCTTGAATAATTTCATAAAGACTCATATATATGTATAATTAATTATTCAAATTTAACACGTGAAGCAAATTTTTCATAATTACATCACCCTAAGATTTAAATATACCCTTACTTGGAGGATTGTGGCAGTTCAATATCAAATAAAAGTTCAACACGAATTTATTCAACAATAGAGGTGGACGATATTATAAAGTCTCTCCATATCCAAAAATATGGCATGAATTTCAATATTATTTTCGTATGGTAAAGGAAGAGGGATTATTTAATAAATGTTCATCTTTATATATAAAAATTCAGGTTCAGGGTGCGTCTGTAAATGTTCTAAAAACTTTTGAACCACTTATCCGATTTAGCTCATATTCGCACCATATGTTCGTTACATCCAGAGTAAGGTTTATATATCTCCAAAGTGAGGGGGAAGGGGTAAAAATCATATGTCTTGGTTAGTTTGTGTGTTTACTCAAGATATGGCGCCACGGTTTGTTTATAGATCTTTCCCTTGAAACCGAAACAGGAGTAACTACGCAGAAGTAGGGCAACAAAAAAGCTTCCGTTTTCCTCCGGACATGTAGTAGTGCTTGCACATTTCAAGGCAAGAAACGGAAGGTTTTTGCTGTCCTGCTTCTGCACAGTTACTCCAGTTTCGGTTTTAAGGGAAAGGTCTATATAAAAATTCAGGGTGCGTCTGTAAATGTTTTAAAACTTATGAACCACTTATCCTTTTGAGCTCATATTGGCACCACATGTGCCGAGTGTCGAGTTGGCTCAAAGGGGAAAGGATAAAAATAATCTTTTGCTTGGTCTGTCTCTCCAACACCTCCTAAAGAGAAAGCCTCTGCACGGAAACGTCATACATTGTTACCTCATCATAGTAGTGCATTGTTATTCGTATTTCTACCAATAATAAGCCCTGAATTTGCACTACTCTAATGATGTAACAATGCATGACGGTTTCCGTGCAGGGGCTTTCTCTTTAGGAGGTATTGGTCTGTCTGACGTGAGCCTACAATATGCGTGGACCGACAATGTATGTCATGTCCTACAATGCAAGGCAAAGTTTCAGCAACAATAGTTCATAAAGAAATCACTTTGGCTGTGACATTGTCCTTAGATAGTAGATGGTCATCCAACTCCACCAAAAATGAAGCTAAAGTTTCTAGCTCCCGATAAGGCAGAAACTCCTTTGAAAATTGGCGCTGCATATACAATCGGACTAAAAACGTACGCAGCGCCGCCCTATCGTGAGCTAGAAATTTTAGTTTCATTTTCAGTGATAGATAAAGGCTTGCTCATTCGCTATGAAATCGTGAAATCAGGGGCAGCGTCGCAGGGGCAGCTGGAAGTGCTTTCTACTGGAGACTTCTACCCGCAAAAAGACATAACAGTTCGCTTTTTGCCAGTAGAGATTTCCAATAGAAAGCTACTCCAGCTGATTTTGTTAAAGCATCTTTGCCACTTATTAATGAAAATTTTTGTAAAGCAAAGTTGTTTGAATTTACAAATGAAAAACTGAAGAAAGTGCATTGGTTGCAATATGAATGCAATTCTTCTGATCGTAATGAACACAAGGAACGTTTAATTAAATTAATTCTTTTTAACTTTATGCAAATTGTTTTTTCAAATTATGCAAATAATAAAACTGACAAAGAAGTTAAATCTCTGCTGCTACAAAAAAAACTTTATCCAGAAACGTTTTAAAACTTAAATAACATTATATAAAATGTTTTATATAATTAATAATTCTAATGCTATTTGCTGTTTTCTAATTTTAATTTTAAACCGTCAATAGCATATTTTGTCTTAGTCTTTCTACGATTATGAAATCCTTTTCTTTATTTCATTATTTCCAATTAAGTAATAAATTATCTACTTTTAATTGATTTCCATTAAGAACTAGAATTTCATTCATAACTTAACGAATTGAAATGAAATATACACTGTCGGAAATTAGAACATAAATTTTAATTTTTATCATCCTAATATTAATGAAAATAAAAGATAAATACTAATCGGAACACCTTCTAATTTTATCTTGTAAAAAACTTCTTTTTACGAATTTTCATATTTTGTATATTTATCTTTTAAGTATTTTATTTGTAAACCCGACTTTCCAATAATGGCTTCTATAAATGCCAAATTTTCTTTGTATATTTCATCAAATATTATAATAAGATTTAATTATTATTATTATTGTTATTAAAATTGAGTAAATCCTTGAGAATAGATCCCAAATCCCATAAATGTCGTATGTGCTAAAAAGCACTGACGTAATATTTGAAATGTTAATACTCTAAATTCCCTCTAGGTGTCGCCACTAGGAAGCGCATACTAATGCAGGAAAGCCCAACCTAACTTATTTCATTTGCTACCATCAAAATGTGATGGACATGTTAATTGTTATATATTGTTTAATTTTTATTGTAACAATGTCCAATAATTGAAACAGTCATCACATTTCGCGAAAGCTAAGGCTGGATGGACTATAGAGAAGACAAATGAGCAGGCCTTTATCTATCACGTAGGCCACGGTATACCAGACGACCACACTTTTCCTTATTGGCCTCGATGGCTAAGTGGTTGCGTGATCGCCTCTGATGCCCTTAGATGTGGCTTCAATCCCGGCCGAGGACGACGATCCTGTGATCACGGCGCGCAAGAAAATGGAGAGCAGCGCAGTAAACGTTCAGAAGCAGACAAATTACGACACAGACAGGCAAGGCAACGTTTAACTACTGCAAGCAGACGTCTTCATCTATTAGTAGAACAACAAAGAATTCAAGTAAGACGGCCATTAATAGCAGCATCATTTAACCGCCTTGCATTTGAATACGATCCAGAAATTGAGTATTCATTACATTCAAAAATAACTATTGGAGATATGAATAAGGTATATCAATTTTGTCATGCATTAAAATTTAAAAATGAAACTCCTGGAATGTGTTGTGGTGCCGAAAAAGTTGTTTTACCAGAATTGCATCCACCGCCTAAAACCATTAAATTCTTTACTAATAGGTGATACTGTCGATTCCAAATTGTTTCTACGAAAAATACGGAAATTCAATTCTTGCTTCCAAATGACATCACTTATGGAAAAATCATTAGTAGTCGTCATTTCGATACCACATTCAAAATTCAAGGAAAGTGTATCACCAAATCGGCTCTTTACTTCCAATGCCAAATCAAGATCCAAAATTCTTGCAAATTTATTTCATGGGAGACGAAGCAGAGCAAGTTAACATTCGCTATCATTACAATTATATCGAAAAAATTACAGAAAGGGCCATTGTTGCATCTCTAGAAACGATGTTAAATGAAAGAAATCAGCTTATATATTTATTCAAACACACTTCGGAAAGAATGCATATTGATAATTACATGGTCGTGATCAAAGCCGACAAAAGTTCACTTGGGCAACACGCTGGTCGGTTTAATGCTCCAAATATTAATAAAGTGGCCATTGGTTATTGTTGGTGATCAGTTTGACCAGTGAGATATCAAAATTATGCGTCGTGCTAATACCGTATAAACCATAAATGATATGCATCGTTCATATGGTGCTTTGCAATATCCACTTATTTTCTGGGAAGGAGAGGATGGCTATCGTATTAATATCAACAACGTAATCCTTCAACATGTACAATAAACATTTACATTATTATTTTCAACATTTATGGTATAGTAGATGTGTTGCTCAGGCTCTTTTTCGATGAAATTTTGCAATTTCTGATTCTGAATATACAGAAAAAATGAACATTATTCGCCATCTTTTTTCTCCTGCACTGTGTCAAACTCACTCAGCTATACACAACATTCCAACACGAGCAGTTGTAGAACTGCTTAGTGTTGTGCCGACACCGATACCAATACCAAAAAGTATCGATACTTACCGGTATCGAGTACTCAAGTATCGCACACTGTAATATGGCTAAAATATCGATATTATCGATAGTTTGCACATCGATACTCAATACTGAAAAAACCTATGAGTCACCTAATGAAGACGTTCGATTTTCAGCGTTAATTCAGAATCTGTTGAATATTTTAACGCTTTTATTCCAGTGGCTGCCTACTGATTAGGGAAGTATCTTTCGAAGCGTTTGTTTTTATTTCTCCTAACGAGGTCGAGCTGTCGCCTCGCTCTATGGGCGCACGGGAAATAAAAAAAAAAGCTAATGACTCGGACACGTGATGATAGCCTCCTAGTAATAGTAATGAGGTCTAATTGTAATGAGTGATGTAAGCCTCCACGTGCTCCAGTATAGGTTCGACGTCCTCTCAGAAATGCATTTTACCATATAAATAGATACTCATTTTTACTCGATACTATCGATACTTTCTCATTGAGTAATCGATATTGGTATCGTGTATTTTATTAAAGTACTCGATACCGGTAGTATCGATGCTTCATAGTATCGCACATCACTAGAACTGCTAAAGAGGCCATACTTGGAGAGGCCATCCATTGGGATCATTTTAAATGGATTTTTTTTTATTCTTCAATATGAATTTTTACTATATTAATTCTAAGCTTTTTTTCATGTGTTCTTTTTTTCTATACATTCATTCACATCCAGATATTCCCAAGCTTCATCAAAAAAGAGCCCGAGCAAGGCCGGGTATATCAGCTAGTTTTTATGTAAACAAAAAAAATCACAAACCCTTCATTTCCTCTTCATTAATTCCTATTGGTTTAATTACAGTGTTTACTTGATTATACATAAAAATCTTTAAAACGAAATACTCAATTTGAACTGACTTGTTTCAATAAGTTTGATTCCATCAGTGCCAGCGACATCAGCAATATCTAAGAGAAAGAGAGCTCTATTTTTTTAAATTACAGATTAAGTCAACTCATTTAAAAAGTAGATTTCTTGTTTATTTAAATTTACCCACACCCTCTACGAAATTATTACTCCAATAAATGTGTACATTCAATAATTGAAATATGGATTACTTGAGAAATTAAGTGCTAAAATTTTTGGCAAAATTATGACCCTTTATTTAATTTTATTTTATTTTTAATTTGATTTTAACATTACTATCAAGATTGATTTTGATACGTATTGTTGTTCAAAGTAAATAATTTGCAATTATGGTTGACACACACATACACACACACACACACACACACACACACACACACACTCACACACACATACACACACACACACACACACATACACACCGCACACACACAGAGACATACAGCTATATATTTAATTTTTTAATTATATAATTTGCGAAAGTAGTGAAACCCATTTTTATGTACGCCCAAGATATCTACAAGAAAACTGGAATTTAGCAGGAAATTGGAGCTTTGCCAACCCAGCTGGCCTGTACCAGAGTGTGGGTGATAAAGGCAACAGGCGAGGTAAAAAATGCCTGGGGCCTTTGGCCTGTCACAGGCCGCATCCACCAGTGTATGGGTCCCTTAAGAAGGGTGCCGAGTAAAATTAAGAAAAAGGGGTGGGACATTTGATCTGCATAAAGATATATTTACAATATTAACAAGAATAAGATACCGAAAGACAGATTGAAAAGGGAAGGAAAAAATCCGCGACCCGGATTCGAACTGGGGACCATGACTATCGCTGGCACTGCTCCCTGGGTCACGAAATTTTTCCTTCCCTTTTCAATTTGTCTTTCGAAATCTTGGAGATGTTTCTTCAGTTATTATGTTATATTTGAAGAATAAGATACACACCAATATCAGGAACAAAATAAATTAGCAAAGTACGATAGATAAGCAGGTAATAAAACACAAGTTTGCATCATCTTGCAACAACTGTAATAGTGACAAGAAGAAGGTCAGGCAAGTTGTAGCACAAGTCTAAACAAAAAGGATTCCCAATTAACCACTCTTAGATTTCACTGCATCAGACCATAAATAGGGACTAACTATTACGTACAAACTGGTCACAAAACACACACGAACCTCAAGTCGTGTAACACAAAGGTTGGTCACTGCAGTGGGTAAAAAAATCCAACTTACCAGTTCAGAAACTCTACAACCGGCGGGCTACCACTAAAACCCGACTACCAGTCCGAACAAACGGGACTAGCCCTCCTATTGCGGGTTAACACTGCCACTGCCTACAGAACCAAATTCCCCACACAACAACCAGTAACAAATTTGCACCGAACAAACAAACCCAAACCTTTCCCAATAAAAGCAAAGTTTATCTACCCACTTTGCTAGTCTTACCTTCATACTAAATGCCTTTCAAACAAAAAGAGCAATCCAACTAGATTAATACTCTGATCCACATATACTTCCTAATAATATCCAAGGTACAATAATAATCTCACCAAATACATAATCATAATCTCACTTAACATCATACAAATTAATCAGCTTAGTATCTCTTAACTCTTACGTCATCATTTAGACTATACAAGTAAACTAGACAAAAGATTGTGAAATTCCTGAAAGGAGTATACTAAAGTAAATCCATTCAATCCAAAGTTAACAATTCCAATCTAGAATACTAATTAAAAGCCAATATTAGTTTTATCCATTCTAAACACTTTAACAAAAGTCACAATCTAAAAAACCCCGCTAAAATACTGACAAATCTCCACTGAAACAAACTTACTATAAGCCTATGCTGAATTCCCATTACGAATTAAGTGCTACGATCTATCACACAAACAAAATCTTTCTTAAGCCCTACAATAAGTTTCATAATCAAAATTCCCATAAACTTAATTATTGTAACGGCTAATTTGTGTGCTCGACGTTTGGCGGATGTAATCGGTAAAATAAAAGAAAAAAAAATTACTTAATTAATTTGTCGACGACGTGTAATGTCGAAAACGAATTAACCATCACATGCGTGTGGTTGGAACAATGTAATTAGTCTTAATATCGGGCAACGTTTTTTATGAACAGTGTCTTAGTTTTTAGAAGCAAAGTCGACACGAAGCCAGGGTAAAAAGAGAATGGTTTTGGCTCTCTACTGTCTCTAGAAATTAAATTTGAGATTACTGATTTAACCTAGATTTGTTTCAAGTAAACATAGAATAATTTAAAAACAAAGAGACGGATGTTGAATAAATTATGAGAATTACTTACCTCTGATCTGTATTTATTTATTTATCTGAAATTCTATCTCCTCCTAGACGGTTTGAGCTAGCGGCATGAAATTTTCAGGACAGGCTTATCAATATTGGACCTGCTGTATTGCCAAAAATCAGCCCCCTACGGCCCCCCCTTCCCCACTTTCTGGGGTTTTCATATAAAATTATCTGCTTTTGCTTTGTAATTCCCCTCAACAGATGGCGCGGGCAGGCGAAACCGCGGGTAACAACTAGTAAAATAATATATACAGAGATTTACATTTTAAATTAAGAACCATCCCAAATTAAAAACCCTTAAGCAGCACTGAGCCCATTTAGTACTTGTCTAAAATTCGGGAACTTGACTGGAGATTTCTTTTCTTAACCTAACTTGAAAAGTCAAGCTTTGATAGAAGTAAAACTGTCGAATTTCGTTGAGATGATAGAAGGTGTCCTAGGTCCAAGATCATAAAATCCAAAAAGAATGTAATCTCTTGAAGTCAGCTGAAATAAAATATTGAAATAAAAGTTACATCTTATACACAACGATTAACACATTTCATCATCAGATTTAGTACTCCTGAAAACCCCAGTCACCCTCCCAAAGATATAAAATTTAAAAAAAAATGAAAAATGAAAAATATTAAATTTAACATTAGAATTATAAAATCAACCAATCAAGGCTTAATATTAATAAAAATGGATAGAAAAAAACCAAAATGAAAAAAATAATGAAATGCATCATATAATATACAAAATAAATGTTAAGAAATGCGAAATGAATTATATCAGACAATCTTCAAGATTACTAAAAACAAGAATAACAGAACATAACAGAGCAGTGAGATTAAATGATTACAATTATGCTATGGCTAGATAGAGTAGTGCTATGGGACACTCACCCTGATTGGGATAATTTAATAATCCTGAATCGAGAGAAAAATTATAAAAAAAGAATAATTAAAGAAGTGCTTCTAATAAATAAAGACGAAAATACGATAGCATAGACATCATATGACTTAAACCCTGACTGGTTGATTTTATAATTTTAATGTTTAATTTTAAATTTTAATTTTTCAATTTTCTTTTCATTTTATATGTTTGGGAGGGACAGTGGGGTTTTCAGGAGTACTAGTGTGTTTATCACCTCAAGAATGTTAATCATTGTGTATATTATGTAACTTTTATTTCAATTTTTTATCTCAACTGACTTCAATAGATTACATTCTTTTTGGATTTTATGGTCTTGGACCTAGAACAATTTCTATCATCTCAACGAAATTCAACAGCTTCACTTCTTTAATGGCTTGACTTTGCTTTTCAAGCTATGTTAAGAAAAATAAATCTCCAGTCAAGTTCCATAATTTTAGTCAAGTGCTAAATTTCTCATGGATTTTAACTTTGGTTTGAATTTTAAATGTATATTTTTGTATATATATTTTTTGAGTGCGTCTTAAGGGTTTTTAATTTTAGATGGTTTCTTAATTTTAAATGTGAATCTCTGTATATATGATTTTATTGTAAAAAGGGATGGGAGGTTTTTTTAAATTGTGTAGTTAAATTGGCTTACTTAATTGGGTTTAAATTCCTTCTATACTTTAAAACTGTATTGCACAATAGAAATTGTTTACAGTTTTTAACATTTGTTGTGTTTATATTATTTAAAATCTTGTTGAAGTTAAATTGATTTTTTAAATTAATATATATTATTATACTCTTCAACGTAAATTATACACATGTGTTGATGTGTTTTTTTCTCGAATGTAATATTGAATTGCTAACAAGTTCTGCTGCACTCTGTTTATCATTGAAGATAACGATGGAACTTGTATCAGCCATACCCAATTGTAGTCTGGCAGAGTTAGTAGAAGTGTGGTGATGGCTATTTTCTCAATTGTTGGGGGTTCAGCCATTCCATCTATTATGTGGACAAAATCTGAGTAGAAATCGAGATGACTTGTCAATGTCATCATCCGAGGTCAGTAGCTTTGTGATGAGCTTTGATAGGAGGGTGACGATTTTAGTATTTGCTGTTTCCTCATGAATTTCCTTTAATTTGAACAACCATGCTTTGTGCTGTTGAGATATTTCACTTGTGGTGTGGATGAAGACAGGAGCAGGTCACTGCATGCCTTCGCACCCTTTTGATCCTATGCACTTGCAGCTGCTGCTGAAGAGTGTCCAGTTTCTATGGGGGATTGGACAGGTGCTCCCACATTCCATTTGCAATGCCTACTGCCTCTATCATCATTATCCAGGTTGAATAATTTTCCCTATTGAGTTTTGTGATTTAGCATTCTTCTGCCATTTTGTATGTTTTCAATATTCTAGTTAATTAATTTGTGACAAATCGTCTTTTGACTTGTGTCAGCCAATGAAGGGAATGGCACCTGGTCACTTACCAGTTGACCAATCGTATCTTTACGTGTGCGTCTATGCACGTACCAAGATGGCATGTTGTCGTGTTATAGTCATGTTCTATGAGAAACTGAGCTTACCAAAAGTGGTATACTTCAGTTATACAACCGTGTTACATGTTTCCAGGCTGGCAATTTATTCATAAACCTCTTTAATATCTTTGAAGCCATAAGAATTCCTGGAGAAGTCTCACCTGCTTGTTGGATCTCTGGCATTTGTAGCTGAATACCCTCTTCTCGCACTCTCATCTATATCTGTAGGGACATATTCCAATATGTCACGTAGGCCCGCTCCTACTCTGATAACTCAACTAACCCAAATGATTTTTCACTATGTATGTTTGTGAGCTATGTTCATCAGCATCACAAGATCACATCGGTTAATGGCATCATTGCATATTATTTCTTCATAAGGCCTACCCATCAGGTCTATCAGGAAGAAGCACAGTTGAATAATTTCATACCTAATAATATCATACCCTTCTATTTGTACATTGGCATGGACTTGAGCTGAGACCTTGTTGGAGATGTCATGAATTCCCTTTTTGTCTAAGTTGGTCTCCTCTTTCTGTATCTTTAGTTTATGCACACATGTTTTCATCCAGGAATGATGCATGCGGACCTGTGTCAATCAGGATTTGCAGTGTCTTATCTTTTATCACTGCATTTACAGTAACATTGCGATTTTCCAGTTCTTCCTGGACAACGTTAATATCCATTGTCTTTGGGGTTGTTTCACGTTCTACCACTCTCCATTTACGGCATTTTTTTCCCTCACAGGCCACACCATGTGAGAAGGGTCCCCACTCTCAAAACATTTGAACGAACTCGCAGTGTCCATTCGTTGTTTCCCATCACTTGTTTGCAATAAAGTGTCTATGCCTTCCTGGAGTTTTGAACACATTGTTCTTAGTTTGTGAACCTCTTGTGCTCTCTCCTCGTGCTCAAGGTGAATTTCTTTCAAGGCAGTTGTCTCTGGCCTCCAGACAAGCAGTCATTATGTCTAATTGCTTGTTTAATTGGAACAACACAGAGTCTAGAGATGCTGTGAAGTGATTAATTCCTCTTTTTCCACCTGTTCTGACAATATGGCATAGTCGACCGCCTCTTTGTAGTAAGCGGGGTTTATGTACATCAACACCCTGCAGTGTGCCAATGTTTAAACTGTAGTAGGAGTAGCATCATTTTTGTCAGCTTTACTGTTTCCATATGCACATGTCCTGTATTAAAGTAATTCCAGATGATTTATGAAGTTTTTACAAACTTGTGCTTCCTTTGCCTTGCATAAATGAATTCCTTATCGGCATCCTCACTCGTGGTTGTCTTAGGGAAGAGCTTTATTAAACGCTGAGAAAGAATCGGGAACTCTGTCAGACGGAATAGCTC
This sequence comes from Rhysida immarginata, assembly GCA_023313115.1. Taxonomy (NCBI): domain Eukaryota; kingdom Metazoa; phylum Arthropoda; class Chilopoda; order Scolopendromorpha; family Scolopendridae; genus Rhysida; species Rhysida immarginata. The sequence continues at coordinate 28,224 of JAHWFO010095534.1, read as the reverse complement.
AAATTCCACTGCCTTCTGGACTATCATGCATCGGAGGGTATCAGATAATCTTGTCACGTTTCCACGTTTAATTGTATTTATGAACTCCTCCACTGGTACACCTCCATCCTCCCCCAAGAACTGCAGTATCAACCCCACATATCCTGACAAAATAGGCATCTCAACCTGACGCTCAGCTGTTGATGGGGAAGATTCTGCACCTTGGGCTGGTGGAGCCATCGTACAAGAATAACAGTGGACTAATCGGCAGGTTACACAAGTTTCTGCTCGCGTGGTATTTCTTGATTAGTTGTGCGTCCGCACCCGTTGTTTCAAGACTTATCCCAGTATGCGTGTCCCTCCTAATCGTGATTTCCCAGGCTTTTTTTATCAAAGCACCAGTGTGGCAAATCGTCTTTTGTCTTATGTCCACCAATGAAGGGAATAGTGCCCAGTCACTAAGCAATTGACCAATTGTATCTTTCCGTGTGCATCTTAGCATGCACCTAGTGGTATGCTGTCCTTTATAATCGTGTTTTATGATACACTGAGCTCGCAAAAGTGGTACACCTTAGTTAAGCAACAGTGTGACAGGTTTCCAGGGTGGAAGTTTATTCACAAACCTCTTTAATATCTTTGAATCCGTAAGAACCCCTGGAGAAGTTTACCTGCATGTAGAATCTCTGGCGTATATAGGTTAATGCCCCCTCTCTCTCTCACTTATCCTCCCTTTCTTGTCATGCAAATGTTTAATTAGCCAGCAAACTCATTTTATAATATTATACTAAATTAGTTTCCTTAAAACAAAAACAGAATGCAGCATGTAAATCAAACTTAACGAATATGGCCTTTTACTGATTGTATAGTGAATTAGGATTTCACTGACCTGACTCCCCCTTGTCAGTTTAAACACTCCAACTAGCAGACTACTGTAAACAATATTTTATTTTAAACAATTGAAATAATTTAATAAAGAAAAATTTCTATATTCAGAATGATATAAAGTAATTAACAAAAGTAACTAGTAACTAACAACAGAAAACTTAATATAACTTCTTGATTGAATTAGAAAAAAGATAAAAAAAAGTTATGAACTTAAGGATATTGGCACCTGTTCATATGATAAAATTTCACATAGCTTAAACAATAGTAACAATTGTCCTTTTGCAATGTTCCTTAACTATTGATTAATCACTATATGAGGGTTGAGGCATAAGTCATGGCAACTATTTTTTTTTTCTCAGAACTAAGGGATGGTATCATAAAATGTCATATGTGAAGCTGTGACTGGTGTATGTTTCCACAACATTAGATGGCGCAGAGAGCAATGTTAAATCAGTGCTTAGTCAACCGCCGTGTAAGGTGGATGTAATCCGAGTTTAACAATGCTCGTATATCAAAACAGCCATTCTCTACTTTGATTTCTGTTACTTATTCTGGAAAATGAAATCTGTAATCATGTTCCAGAATAAATTTTCCAGAAACATGAAACGTATGAAACATTACAGGCTTCATGATTCTAGAACATGAAACCTGTAATGTTGTCAACTACCTTAATAAACATAAGAAGCAAAGTGTTGGCGTGTTGTTAAATGTCCGTACATTTCGACCATTCCTTGTCCTTTCATCTGTATATTTCACATTTTCCACCCATGCTTGAATTCTCATAAAAAAATAGTTGCCATGACTTATGCCCCAACCCTCGTATATTTGATCGAACAAGACTATTTTGAATTTCTACATTAACTGTTTAATTGTTTCTCAACATGAGAGGGCCCAAATTATATCACAAACAATTCCTATTAGTCGATGACACTCTGGATTTTCACTTGATACTGCACCTGACATCGATTGCCTTTCAAGTGTAGCTACAATTCGCTGTATCAGTCACTCCATTGGTGCTTTCTACTGACTGTTGCTGCTTGCTTCCTGTCTTTTGGTGTATGGAGTCCCACGATGAGTGCTAACACTACCGCCATTCTCGGTTCAGGACTGAGATTAGGCTCTTGCTTTGTTCCTGCAACGTTCTTTCTCACCCATCTTGCCCCACCAAGAAACAATGATTATGCTTGGATTATGTCAGCACTGCCGAATGCTCTACCTTCGGCAAATGCTCTCTGTATATTCCTTGAAAAGCAAATTTTTGTAGTTCATCGGGTGATGTCCTGCTTTGCTTCTCACCTATCCCGTTATAGTCGAGTGGGTAACTTGTGTGATGCCCGTGTTCGCTCTGCTCTGTTTTAGGGCTGTTTCTATGCAGGTGCTTCCTGGTCACATTGCCAAGATCTTACTTTCCGTTCCTCTTCCTCTTAGTGCCCAAGCTCAAGTCTTCTTCTCTTCCTACATTTACTTTTTTCTTTTCAACCACTCCAGAACGTTTCTATTGTCTATCTTAATAAAGATATCTCTCCTTAAACTATCAGTTCTGCGAATTTTAACCTTCCCCATTTATCTTTCTTTACTTCCTTATTTAGACAAAAAGCCGACTCATCCAGTTCATTGTGTTTTATCTCCCCCTTTTTCCTAATCCGATTGTTTTGGTGTAGTTATAAGAACATGTGCCAAGTTAAGGAAAGAAAATTAAAATTATTTAATAATTTATTTGATGGAGAACATAAGGTATTCAAGAATTCTAAAAAAATTGTCAAACACAAAAACGAAAACAACCAAAAAAATAATCTCGTAGTATGCTATGCAGATTGTCAAAAAGAATTGAGAAATAAGAAATTGAGATTACATAAAGGAGTGTAATTATAAATGGCCATGTGATCATATTAGTACCAATCCACACAGAATTAGTTATGTATCTATATTTAAGGTGTTATTTATCTATAAATACGGTTATTTTATGCTTAATTTTACTTGCATTATTGCGAAAAACAGTTTATTCGTTACTTGCATGGGTCGTTACGTTAAAATTTTCTGAGTAGCGGGGTCGGAAAAGTCAACTTTTCATTGTAATGCAGCTTTAGAAAATTATCAGTTTTTACTCAGTTTGTTAGTCCTTATCCATGATTTTCCCAATGTCTGACTGTTGGATTTTCTCATCTAAAAATTTGCCTCGCGTTTGCGTACATTCTCATTGGTTTTCAGGGATTTTTTGATCGATGTCTGGCTGGTTTTAATTTGATGGTACATTTATTGCAGTTCTTTTTTAAGTTCCTCGTCCGATAACCAGTTATTTTTTGGAGATTATTGGGAAAGAAACAGGCATGACTGTTTTTAAAAACAATAGGAACAAAGAGAAGTGTATCTAAATGATAATAACTATGGGGTCACACATTTTAAAAGGGGTTTAAGACCAAAGGAATGACATCTTTAAATAATGACATCTGGTGGTAGATTAGAGGAGCAACAATAATTTAATCAGTGAATCTTTTATTGAAAAATTGTTACTCAGTCTTAGTTTACGTGAAGGAATTGTATATAGATCAGAAGAAATAACTTATTGTTTTTATTATATATCACTTCTGGGTGCTGGGTGGCAGGTGCCAAACCTAGCTCTTGGGTGCAAGCTGGGTGCCAGCTGCTTGGCCTAAATTTATTTAAAAACTTTTTTTTCTCAGGCTGTTTTCCCTGAGTTTCCAATATAGGGGAACCCAGGGCAAGTTGGCTAGGTTAAGCGGAAAAATGAATAAAAAATAGTTTGCTTGTATCTATAATGTTGTTTTTTTTTGTGGGTATACAAAATGTCATGCAGAATCACGAAAACCAACGTCATTCGGATTAGTCATTTATTTGTCACAAAATTACAAAAACAAAACATCCTGATATGTTTGTCATCTGACGCCACAAATGAAGTTATTGTAACCTGCGTAGCTTGTGCACGATTCATGCCACTAATTTCTGCATGTGAAGCAATGAATCCAGTCTTCTTTTCGTAATTCTTGATAATTTTCTTTACATCCTGGACATACATACCCAACATCCTTAGGAGAATGCATCCTTCTTTTGGATTAATTGATTGATCGCTTTGGTGAAACTATTCTTGCTCATTTTTGAAATTTGTATTTCTTTCACTTTTCTTGTTTCTTCTTTTCCTTCATTTCTAATGCGCTATTTACAGGCAAACTGGTAAGTACACTTGTAGATAGCTTTCGATTGGAACAACTGGACGATCATATCATCTTCCTTATTGGTAGTATGTCAGATGGTTTCAAGAACACTGTAGGCTTCCTTTGTACACCACTTGGTCTGGCTGCTGCATTGATTTCAGTTGTTGGATTGTGATCTGTAGGGCTACTAATGAGGGAAGGCTGGTGTGCCACATTTGATGTGGTTTGATCTTCATGGGCAGTGTATCCTTGGTCTGTCGAATCGGTTGTGTTCTGTTGACATAAAAGGCATTCTTGTTTGCTTGCATCGGCAGGTGGAAAATCCTCGCCTGTAAAGATCTGTGGTTGATATGCTTCGATCCAGTAAGTTTGAATCCATTTAAGGCATTCCCATCAGTTGCTGCCTTACTGTAAGCAGTGGAAAACAGATATCCAACATCCATGTCTGTAATAGCATTCCTTCGGTTTGATACCATGAAATTTATGCAGGCTTGGCCATAAAATTTTTACAAGGCGAAATCCGATCATCACAACTCAGTTTTCTCTACACAGGTTCACAGTTTCTAGGCTCAAATGGGATTTATGATTGTCCAGAGGCACCAGTACTGGATTTGCCGAAGATGGTTTGACATGCTTAATAAAATGGATCAAATATGATACAAACAATACGCTTGTGATCCATCCATCAACTTACCCCTGTTATCCTGCCTCAAAGTGCAACTGACCTTAAAACAAACATGCTTGCTTTTTCACTAACTTTACACCTAAAATAAAATGATGACTAGCATCTGAAAAAGCATGCTCTACCTAGCCATCACAATTATATTTCAGTATTTCAGTTTGCCAGCGTGACAGGCCTTTAGTTTCATTGACACCAATTACTAAAGAAGAAATAGGACAACAAATTTACCAAAAGAATTCGTTTCCCACACATTCAGCATTACTGCTACAGCAGCTAAGGAACATTTGCATGTAACAAAGTGCAGCCATCCAGTGGCCACGTTGGGAAATAAATGTGATAGTCATCTTACCCTATTAGTCATATAACCCCGGTTTCCCCTACAAGACTAATTTAATAATTTGAAAAGATTTAGTAAAAAAGTTATTCCCTATTAAATTCGAGGGTTAGGGCATAACTCATAGCAACTATTTTTTATGAGAATTCAAGCATGGGTGGAAAATGTGAAATATGCAGATGAAAGGACAAGAAATGGACGAAATGTACGGACATTTAACAACACGCCAACACTTTGCTTCTCATGTTTATTAAGATAGTTAACAACATTACAGGTTTCATGCTTCTGGAAAATTTAGTCTGGAACATGATTACAGAAATCAAAATTGAGAACGGCTGTTTTGATATACGAGCGTTGTTCAACACGGATTACATCTACTTTGCACGGCAGTTGACTAAGAACTGATTTAACATAGCTCTCTGCGCAATATCAGGAACTCATAGAGCTATCTAATGTTGTGGAAACATAATACCAGTCACAGCTTCCTTGAGACATATGAATTTTATGATACCATCAATTAGCTGTGAGAAAAAAAATAGTTGCCATGACTAATGCCCCAACCCTCATATAAAAGAATAATTTAATAGTTTAAAGCAATAGGATAATGGTTCAATTAGAAAGTTACTCAGTGTTAGAAGTTTATGTGTAGGGATTTTAAATAGAACAGAAGAAATAATTTATCGTTAGCCTTATACATCATTGCCATTTCTGGGTGATGTGTGCAATCATAGGACAATCTGTGTGGCCGGATTGGGTGGCTAGTGCCAGGTTGTGAATGTCCAGCTCAGGTGCTATATGCCAGCTTTCAGGTTCCAGATCCGGATCCCAGTTGCCAGATGCTACAGGACAATGCCGCGGATCCTCTGTGCATTGTGTAACATATCACGCTATAGGTTAACCATTGAATTTCGTTCCTAATGCGCTGAGCTACATCCCTTAATAGTAGGGGAGTCATTTGTCTCCCGTTTACTACTCTAACCCCACTCTATCTACTACATAAAACTACCAAGGGAAGGGGTGCAGCAGGACTGTATATATTGCCTAAGAAGCTGAATGATGAATAAGTGATAACCATGCACGACAATGGCATCGAACTAAATATTAACCCTGTGGTTATTTTTGTTTTTAAGCTATATTGCATATCACTTTAAGAATTACATAAACTTATAAGATTGGCTACGAGGATCTGTATCTCCTCTTTCACCTACAGGGCGTTGAAAATAAAAAAATTAAATTCACTCCTCTTTAAAGTCAGTTAAATAAATTACTCATCTTCTCTAAATGAAACGTATTTCTTCCGTTAAATTAAACCCAAAACGTGAAAAATTAATTTCGCAACCAAACTATCCACAAAAGCAGTAGTTTTCTTTGAAAAAAATAATAAAATCTGAAATAACCCTATATTACTTTAAATTTATACATGGCATTTCAGCTTTCCCAGGTGGAGTGTCCATATATAGAATTCACAGGTAAGTATTCAAATTGTTTCCTTCTCATATCATCTTTAATCTTGATTCCCATGTGTCTACTTCTAGTCTAAATACAGTATATTTTTTCTTTTACAGGTTATAGGTATACGTGCAGGGAATTTTTCCTCTTCTCACCTCGATCTATAACGCTCCATCAATAGGAGGATAGGTAAGTGGGGAAGGGGAGCTTAAGGTACGGGACATTTCTGCAGGGTGATGTTAATCGTGTTAGTAGGGGTCCGTCAAATTAATAGATAAAATATGACCTGGTTTTCTTGTCTTTTCCCACGGTATCAGATTTTCTAACACTGCTTTCTATGAGAGCCATCTCTGACGAACTCTAGGTGGTTCCTGGCGTTCTATTTCTTTTGTTTCGAATGCGCTAGAAAATAAAAAAATCAAACGTCTAGACAGCAAAGGTTCATATTTACAAAATGGCCAGTAATTAACGAACCCTATCGGAAGTTTCCTTGGAAATGTTCATGTTCCTTAGATATGGCCTAAGCAGCTGCGTTCTCTTCCATTGAGTACTTTAATTTTCATGAGCCTTGCTTGTACTTTTCCAAGTTACTCTCCTCATTACCGGTTCTTAAATTTTTTAATACTGTTTGCCTTCATTTTTAGGCAGGGCCAACAAAATCTAGCCTTCTCACGTTCCCTGGGGATTTCATGTCGACCTCTCCTTTCCAAGTCAGAAAGCAAAGAGCCAAATTTCTCTGCCACCTGGTTATCGAGCCATAACAATGTCAAATAAAATGACCTTTTTATAAATGACCTAACTTTAATCTACACTGCTATTAAAACCATTTTGTATGCTGATGATGTTTCGTTAGTATTATCTAATACCGATATCTCGCATTTATTAAATTCAATCAATGAATCACTCGTCAAACTTAGCCATTGGTGCTCTACGAACTCCCTTACTGTTAATATTGTTAAGAGTAAGCTGATGTTTTTCCATCAGCGTAATAAACGTAACATACCTGTATCTCCCTTGGTCTATTATGACAACTGCATTATTGCTACCACTTCAATTTTTACCTATCGTGGACTTACTTTATCCTCAGACTTATCATGGGACTCCCATGTTGATGCATTGGTAGTTAAACTTAACAAAAAACAAGGTATCATCTCCAGACTTTACTATTTTCCTTCAAATATTCTGTTGTTGTTATATTATTCTTGGATCCACTCGTTATTATGCTACGGTGTAATATTTTGGGGATCTACCACTGCTACCAATCTTTCTCGACTATTTAAATTACAAAAGTGATTCCTCCGTACTCTTCTTAATCTCCCCAAATTTTCTTCTGTTTCTCATTACTTTTCTTCGCTACGTGTACTTACAATATATCAAATTTATTTTTTGTCCGTGTGCTCGTTTATTTACAAAGCCTCTAATTCTCTCTTATTACTTTCCTCCCCTTTATCAATATGTTTTAATCGTGACACCCATAACCATTATACTCGTCTTGCTAATGAGATTCGCCCGCCGTCTTCGACCCGTAATTATAGGAACAATTGCGTTTCGTTTATCGGAATTAGATGCTGGGCTTCCTTACCATCTGAAATCCGCTCTCTATTTCCTTATTCATCTTTTCGTAACTCTCTAAGGAATTATTCGCGTTCCTTTGGGCAGAAATTTTTCGCGTTAATTTTTTTTAATTTCTCTTTGTTATCTACATATATTCTGCTATAACCAGGTATTATATGATAGTCATTAGAAATTTTATATAATTCTTCTATAATTATAATTACAGTTTATCCTACAACATATATGCTACATAATGATTGTTCACTTTACAGTGTACTTTATAGTAGTTATAACTTTCCTTTTAATTTTGTGTAACTTTTTTTCCGTTGGCTTGTATCTTGGATATTTTGTTGCCCCATCTATAATATCTATAATATCTGTAATAACGTTTGTTTAGTTTTTCCCATTTAACAACCCATGTGGTTATTTAGATGTTTCTGTAAAGGTGCCCTTGAGGCCTAACTCGTCGGTTTTTAACCATACGGGCCTCATTGGGCACTATTATCCTGTTTTCTAACCTTTAAATAAAAAAAAAATAAATAAATAAAAAATACTTCCGTTATAGTTGTATTGTTGCTCTCGCAGTTAAATATCAACGGAATTCTGCAAGTATCATTTATCGCATTAGTCTTTTAGATAATCCTTTTCTTTTTAGGTACATGATTTCTGACACCAATACCCTGCTGCAAACACATCTCGTGGTAGGAGGAGAGGCACTCTCCATTCTCACAAGGAAAATATTATCAATGTCCATTATATAGCATCCAGGAAAATTAAATTTTTTCTCGATGTAAATAATAAAAGTTTTCTTAAAATCGTCTTTGAGCTCAAAAATTTTTTCCTGAGTGCTACAATTGATGTATAAGCTAGTCCTAGTTGGAGGATCTTTTTGTCAAGCTTGAGTGGCGGGTTAAATTGATTTCCTCTGTTAAATTGAATACTTCTGTTTAATTATTTCTGAAATAAAGTATTTTTTCTCGAATTGTTTTCTCTGAATAAGAAAAAATAGAATCTTAATATAAAAATAGCAAAATAATGTAACAAGCTTTTAATGAAATAATTGTTACTAAATATTTTTGTATGTGAAGCGATTGGAAATTCATCAGCAGAAATATTTAATCATTTGTATTATACATTACTGCCTGGTTTTGGGTGCCAAGCTTTGGTAGCGTGTGCCTACTGCTGTGTTACCAGATGTTGGGTGAGTGGTTCTGGGCCGAGGTGGTACATGCTGGTGTATATTGTTCACTATCGTTCAAATACTTTTTAAACGAAAACTTTTTTCAGGCTGTTTTCTCTAAATAACAAAAAATAGATATTTATTATAAAAAATAATTAAAGTTATTGAATAAGATTTTATTGAAAAAATGTTACCCCACTGCTGGAAGTACATGTACATAGATCATTAGAAATTAATTATTGCTTCTATTATGCATCACTATAATTTCTCTTTTGTTTTCTAGTAATGTTATTAATCTATTTTTGGATCTAAAGGTTACTTTTATTTCTTTCTTTTGAAATATTTTTTTAATTTTGTAACTTATATTTCAATGGAATGTTAAACAAATTCTTTTCTTTTCTTTTTCTTTTGTATTTGTATTATTTTGTTGTTTTTCTCTGATTTCTGTAGCTATACTGATGATTGTTTTATTTACTTGATCTTCCTTGTATTTATTTCCAATCCCAATTTCTTTTTGTTATTCCTAATTCTTTTTCTCTATATTCTTCTTTTATGGGGTATGTTAAAGCTCTATTAATTAGATTCCTAAATGCTGAGTTTTTGTGGCTCCATGTTGGTTTGAATTTTTGTGTATAGGCCTACTGTTTATTGTTGTTGTGGATTTTCTGTAAATGTTATATTCTAATTTTATTTTATTGTTTTCTTCTTTATTCTCTATCATTATATCTAAATAATTTAATTTGTTATATTTTTCTTCTTCATATGTGAATTTGATATTGTCATCTAGATAATTTAAGTCTTTTAGTATTTCTTCTATGTTAATTGACTTATCTAATATACATAGGCTGTCATCTACATATCTAGTATACATTTGTATATTATATTTTTTTAATATTTCTTTTAATTTATTTTCTACTAGATCTTGTAGACATACTTCTGAAACTGTTGCACTAATTGGATTTCCCATTCCTAGCCCATGTTTTTGTTCGTAAAAGTTTTTATTATATTCGAAGTAATTTTGAGTTTTTATTGTTTTTTATTATAATATCTTCTATTAGTACTTTTTCAATTTCTCTTTCTTTTAAGTTATTTCCTATTATTTTAATTGCTTTGTCTACGTTTATATTTGTATACATATCTTTTAGCACCAATAATGAAGCCTAGAATCAAAGTTCACAAAATTAATTTCCCAATAAGACCAGTAATCAACAATATTAATTCACCATCATACAATTTAGCAAAATAGATCCAAAAACAATTAAAAGAAAATCTGAAATTAAATTATTACTACGCAGTAAAAAATTCTAACGAGGTATTTGAAAAGCTAGAAAAATTAAAATTAAGTGAAAATTCAAAATTAGCGAACATAAAACCGGGAATTACGAAGGAACATGCAAACTAGTCTACAAAATTATTAATAAGAGAGAAATAATAATCATCGAAAATTTTATTATTTTTATGGCAAATAAATTTTATCCACAAGAGATCTTAAATAATGCCGAATTATTAGATAGTAATTTACAAAATTTATTCAACCAAATACTGAAGGAGGAGAAAATAAAAGAACTATTAAGCAAAAACAAGAGAATACAAGAACTATGTAATTAAACATATATTTATAAGATAAAATAATACTACAGGGTGTTTCAAAATTATGTACAATAAATTTAGTGACATATTCTTCAGGTCAAAAGAAGACGAAAATGTTCTATAGTACTTTGTCTGGAAACGATTTATTTACGCGATACAGCCAACTAAACCCGTGGCTCAAAATTACAGGAATTGTTCAAAGTGCCCGCCACCAGCTCGCACGCACGCTTCGGCTCGTTGCATGAGCGACCGTCTGATGTCATGGAAGAGTTCGTCGCCAGCATTACGAACGGTTTGGCATGCATTTTCAATTCGTTGTCGCAGATCCATAATGTTAGGAACTTCTGTGGTGTAGACGATCGTTTTCACATGACCCCACAGAAAAAAGTCCAAGGGATTTAGGTCTTGCAGGCCAGGCTACTGGTCCACCTCGACCTATCCACCGATTCGTGTATGCAGCATTAAGGTGTGCTGGCACAAATGGCTGAAACGTGCTGGAGCGCCATCATGCATGAACCCCATGTTAGATCTTATCAAAAGAGGAACATCTTCCAGTAATTCTGGCAATGCATTCTGCAGAAACAAAAGATACGTTCGCCCAGTCAATCGCGGTGGCAACATATAAGGGCTAATTAAGTTTTTTCCGACAATTCCACACCAAATGTTCACGGAGAAACGCTCTTGATGCGCTCGAGCTCTGGTAACATGCGGGTTAGCATCTGCTCAATGGGGCTGGTTGTGAGAATTTATGATAGTTGCTTCTTCCGTGAAAAGTATCTGGCTGAGACAACTAGGATCTGCAGCATGACGACGTTGTATCCATTGGCAAAATCGTTGTCGGTGTGGATAGTCCGTTGGGTTCAGTGCCTGAACCAGTTGCAGGTGGTATGGATGCAAAAGCTGACGGTGAAGAATGCACCAAACAGATGAGTGCTGAATGTGTACTATGGAAGAAATACGACGGGTGCTTGTCTGTGGTTCATCATGTATGATGTCAATTATCACATCCTCCTCATCCGGAGAATGTGCTACAGGCCGCCCTTGTCCTGTTTGACGGCCAAAGGAACCACGCTCCCTGAAATGTCTGTTGACAGATACAAATGTTCGGTTATTTGGCAAACGTCTATTCGGAAAGCGTTCTTGGTAAAGTCTTTTTGCTTCCACAGCATTTCCGTCCGCAAGACCATACATTAGGTGCATGTCAGTGTATTGTGCACTGGAATACGTGTACATGACTTTTTTTACGTAAATCGTAATGCGTATGTCAAAGCACGCAAACGTTCTGAATTTCATATTCCTAGTGGATGTACAGTAGTGAAACTACAGTAATGGAAACAACCGTACACAACTAATGGAACAACCCTAAAGTAGGTTTAAATGGAACAAACTACTCAACCTAGTGTTGGGTCGAAACGCTGGAACTGCTAAAATATCGTCCGCTAACTACCGTGCTTCCCTACTGTATGATATTGGATTACTCGCAAACAAATCGTTTCCAGACAAAGTGCTATAGAACATTTTCGTCTTCTTTTGACCTGAAGAATATGTCACTAAATTTATTGTACATAATTTTGAAACACCCTGTATATTTTATATTAATAAAACTACAATGTATAAATAAGATAACGACAACAAAAAACAATGAATAGAAGAAGTATTGTTCAAATTTTAAAAAGAATATCATTGTAAAAACATTTAAACATTTCAACTGGAAATACGGATGATATCTGAAAGGATGAAAATCGATTATATATCTAAATATTAATAGATCATTGGATTGTAAAATGGACGTTATAAAATTATAACTGTAAGAAAGATAATAGAGAATGCAAAAACGAAAGAAAAGAGAAGATATATTCAACTCTAAGACACGAAGAAGCGAAGACGAATGGGAACACTGAGAAATAAGTTTCATCTTAATGGAAGAAATGTATCATGCACGACCAAGACGGCCGACAGATGCATGGTGAGGAGGAGAAAAGATAAAGGCATGAGAGTGTAAAAGCACGCAGTCTGGAAGACCCATGAACGCGCAGCAATGGTCAATAGGACGGTGACTCGAATAACCAGGAGTCCTGTGCGGAGCACGGTGCTGAGGCAGAACAAGAGTGGTCAAAATAGTTGGAGAAGAGCGGCGGTCCAATACATAGAACGCTGGCTGCTTCTTGCTCCATCTGGGGAGATCAGTATCTGCAAGCACCGGTGTTACAGGCAGCACGAGAGGGCCAGTGTTATCCTCCATGACGCGGACCCCACATTCTGACTGTGGTCAGAAAGCGGACGGAGATAACACGCGTGTGTTGGCCCTTACTATTGAAGCGCACTGCGAGGGACAGGCGAGGTAGGACACCTCCAGAGACGCCTTAGCAACGCCAGAGAGAACTAGCAATCAACACAAGGCAAGGAACAGACTACAAGTATTGAAAGTGCAAGGAGTCAGTACCAAAAGGAACACAGAGCAGAATCAATGGGCAATGAGTGTATGTGTGAACATCCAAGACAAGTGATCAGATAAGTAAAAATATAGAATAAGCGGGCCCGCATGCATAGTTAAGTGTAGAGTAAAAGTGCCAATGAACTTATGAGTGTTTAGAACTGGAATCGGTTTAGTGAAGTGTTGTGCTTGCTAATAAGAACAAAGACAGTACAGTAATCGCCATAAAGTGACAGTTGAGTTAGGAATAAAAACCATTCAAAAATTAACTGCAAGCTATATTAAGTGTCTTTCAATTGTTGTTGCATAAATGTTATTTAGAAAATTCTCAGTCCAAATTTTTTTCTTTGTGTTAAATTTAGTTTTATTATTTTTCAATAAGCTCATTTACTTCCAAACTGTTGTTAGATCATTAAGCATTCAGAACTAGTATTTATGATTTTTTTTTTCTGTTTATCTAAACGTTTTTTTTTTGCTCTAATAAATTCGTAGTTTAACTAATTATAAAGCGTTGTTGTGCTATTTATGAGCCAAGTTAAGATTGGGTTACTACTTAAATACGGGGAAGGTAACTGGGCCATTAAATGTTTATTTTTTTGAGAAACATGGCTAAGGGATGCGCATTATTGAATTAGAGGCTAAGAAGAAATCACTATACGATCACAGGGCAGATAAGTGGGAGATTAAGAACATTGTTGATATTTTTTAAGGATGATTTCGTAGTAGAATTATTAAGGAAAGGTTTGCTGTTGGGAGAGTTAGAATGCGTTTAGATAGTAATAAGTCGGAGTATGTATTGACTATGTTGTATCTTAGTAGTCGTTGTTTTTAACCCTTAAAGTCTAAAAAACTTAAAGTGAGTAACGCGTGCTATGATTTGTTGTAAGTGGTGCCATGAACACCAGCCATAATTATTGTTACATCATAAGTGATACTGTAATTAACGGCCCTAAAGAATGGTACGTCATGAATGTATTCTGCTTGACTGCTTTAGTTATTACCAGTTGTAATGATCACTACTGTAAGAAAAGTGTAAATGTTTTGTTATTTTTTTGAATTTGGAACTTTTGTAACCTAGAGATTTTTCCTAATAGAAAAAAGTTCTGAATTGATTTATTGACAAATGGAATTTTGAATTTGTTTGCTGTCTAGCTGAGAAGATGTCAGGTGTATATATTTAATTTGTTTCTTTTTTTCATTGTTTAATTCCGTCTATCAGTTGATTTAACCTTGTTTTTTTCCTTTCTTGTAGTATTGAAGTTCCATCTAGCTCCAGCATTTATATGATGTTGTTTTCTGCAAAATACCCGTTTCACTTTTAATTGAACACTTTATTAATCACAAGCTCTAATGAGTTTTGTTAGTCAAGGAAAGTTTTTGTTATATGACGTTTCATGAATGATTTTCTTTAAAACTTTTAAACCAATGGTTAGTGCAGATAATTTAAGAAAGTCTAACTTCACTTTTCATGACTGGTTTATTGAAGAGTTTTTTAGCATTTAACTTGTTTGGAATATGTTCTGAAAGATTTTATTTCACTTTTCATTAGTAAATTTTGGTATGCTGTCCAGCACATTGATCGTCCATTTCATTATAATAAGAAGGGTTATGTGCCTTTTCCTTTTGTATTTTGCTATTTTATTTTTTGAGTGATAGAATGCTTCAGTTTGTTGTCTCACTATGTGTCTTCCATTATTGAATAATGCTGACTGTATTCTTCTCAGGAAATGCTTTTTAGCTGTGGTGGACTTTTTTGTGTTGAATATCCATGAGATATAGAATTGTATGTTCATTGCATGGAATTGCGAATGTTAATTGGCATATTCTAAACTATTAGAAAGGTAATATGAGAACATTACTGTAAAGTTTTGGCCAAATTGTCCCAACAGGGTCGGAGTTGTGTTGGTGGCAGTCACTTGGTCTTTAGAACTGTGGCAACATATGGCATGTTATATATCATTCGAAAGGAAATGATGCGAAACGAAAGAAGATCGAGCTCCTTTTCATTTTCTAAATATTACAGACAAGAAAATCAATTTTTCGATTAAAAAATGGGAGGGGGTTAAAAAGTGCACATAAAAGAGTAAAAATAGAGACTTCAGCCCTTCCGCTACCTTCCTATACTTCCTCGGAAAGATTAATTTCTAGTTGAAAGTGCTCTGTCCTTCATGATGTGCACTGTCATATCAATGAATAATGACCAGGCACACACATGGTTCGCCCCAACAACGATTACACATTGCAAAATTTCATAACAGGCTGAGAAAGCTTTAAAGCTGGTGCATCAAACGCCAGGTGCATGATCCCCAAGATGGGTAAACGTCCGGATTTAATGGACATCCTAAAAGGGATGATAATAGGCTATCCGGATTTAATGGACATCCTAAAAGGGATGATAATAGGCTATC
>JAHWFO010095534.1:0-12549 GCA_023313115.1 Rhysida immarginata | reverse complement strand
CTATCCGGATTTAATGGACATCCTAAAAGGGATGATAATAGGCTATCGCAGCAAGGGTGGAACCATTGCCGGAATGGCGCGATTTTTGAACTGTTCACGGTCCACTGTAGTGAAGGTGTACAAAGAGTGGACAGCAGGGAGAGAAAACGCGTCCCAATGCCATCACTGTAAAGGGTCACGAGCCATCGACCAGCGAGGTGAGCGGTGCCTACAACGACTCGTAAAAGGTGACAGGGGGAGCCACAGTCCATCTACTGACCACCAGATTCAAAAGTACCCTGCTACGGATGAGCCTGAACAGTTGACGCATGGTTGCTGCACCCATGTTGACCAGGGTTCATCATCAACGATGCCTAGACTTTTCACGTGAGCGCCGCCATTGGACCACAGACGAGTGGGCTAAGGTCGCCTTCTCCGACGAGTCAAGGTTTTTGCTCCATAAGATTGAAGGGCAATGGCGAGTGCGTCGTGAACGCGTTGAAAAGAGACTGCAGGAGGCTATTGTGGACCGGAAACAGGCTGATGGGGGTAGTGTGCATGTGTGGGGGATCTTCAGTTGGGAACAGTTTGGTGCACTGATTCGTCTAGAGGGCAATTTGAATGCCTGTGGCTATCTGTCAAGCGGACCACATGCACCCGTACATGCTCAAGATGTTCCCCTAGTGGAATGGTGTGTTCCAGCAGGACAATGCACCCTGTTGCAAGGCACGTCTCCTTCTGGATTGGTTTGATGAACATTCTACTGACTTTTGAGTGCTCCCTTGGACTGCTAATTCGCCAGACATCAATCCAATCGAACATCTGTGGGTGCACCTTGATCGCCATGTATGGCAGCTTGACCCGCCACCTATGATCTCGAAGCTCTGTGGACAGCGCTTCAAGCACAATGGACTGCCATACATCGGACACATATCGCGCACTTCTTGCGTCAATGCCACGACGCCTAGCAGCAGTTATAGCGGTGAATGGTGGCTACTCCCATTACTTAGCGGTTGGTCATAATTCAGTGTTATGACATTGTATATATTCCGTCACTCGATTATTAATTCAGTTAATAAGCTTTTCATAAACTTCAGTAACTGAATTGAATTATATGAATTTTTTCATGATTGTTTTAAATAAAGTTTTAAAAGGAAAATATTATATACAGGGTGATTAAAATCGTGTGTAAAACAATCTAAGAGGGTTTTATAGAGGTCAAGGTAAACACAAAAAGTCCTATGAACATGGGTCCGAATTTGAACGATAACTGAGATATGAACAGAAATAAAAATACCGCCAATAAGATCAACAAGTTAATAACTCAGTTTCTGTAAAGCCTAGATTAATTAAATTTGGAGGAATAACAGGGTACATAAGACTTTGTACACCATTAAAATTAGATCGAATTCCGACGAGAAGTTTCCGAGTTACACAGTCAAAATTGTAACAAGTGCTGGTTAGTACTCTCAAGTGAACACGTGTCATAGTAGTTTGTGTTATGAAAAAATAAACAAGCTTTAGAATTCTATTGACATATATGGGAATTATATTTATAAGTATAGTATACTGGCTTTTATGGCACAATATATTACTAATGTACACTGCTTTGCAATGAAATTGCCCTACCCACATGGAGTTATGCGAATGAGCCAAAAGTAGGTTTACAGCAAGAGATACATCTGAACACACCTTTATTACGTTATGGAGCCAAGATGTGCGCTCAGTTTTACAGGGTGTCCAAACGGAAAATAGCATCATTAGGTTATGGCACCATCTCTAGTGGCGATGCATTGTTCCAGCTGCAGGCGTTGGTGATTATACAGGTGGCGAATGTCAGCTTGGTGTACGCCTGCCCAGGCCTGGTGAACCTGCTGTATAAGTTCATGGAGATTGCGGGGTGATCGTAAGCGATGTCCAACCATGTCCCACACATGCTCAACTGGTGATAGGTCTGGGAACCTCGCGGGCCATGGCAGGCAGTTGACATCATGCAGACATGCCATGCTCATGTTTGCCGTATTCCATCTGGCTTTATCCTGCTGAAATAGTGCACCGGTTATGGTGTGCAGAAAGGGCAGTAACATGGGCTGCAGAATCTGTGTGACATACCATGCTGCCTTCAGGGTTCTTTGAATGGTGAATTAAGGCGTTCTGGTATCGTAGCCGATAGCACTCCAGACCATGATCCTAAGTGTTGGTCTACAATGGCAATACTGGATGCATTGTTCATTGACACGTTCCAATGGTCTGCGCCACACCCGTCCACGTCTGCCGTCGGTGTCCAAAAAAAAGCGGGATTCGTTGCTGAAGACCACCAGGTGCCTGCCATCCGCCAGTCCACTCGTTCATGACACCATTGCAGTCGTATCGCGCGGTGCTCAGGTGTCAAAGCAAGATACAACACTGGACGCCTGGCAGACGTTGTGGCAGCATGTAACCAGCGTGCTATTGTCACTATTGGCACTGGACCTGTACCGGGAGTACTGATGCTGTCGCGCAGTTGTCGCAATTCTGGATAAAAATATGAGAATTTTAGTCATGAAATGGGCTTTTTGCAGCATTAGCCGTTGAATGTATTCTGCTTGACTGCTTTGGATATTATCAGTTTTAATGATGCCTGCTGTGACGGGACATATGTTATATTTCTTGGAAATATTTCATATGACCCATCACTACAGATATGACTAATAGAATAAGACATATCTGTAGTTATTATTATTATTAGAAAAAGGTTAAAATCGTTTTCGTGGAGAAGAGAATAATGGAGAGAATCTTATTTATAAATTTTCCATCTCAGAGTAATTTCGGATAGCACATTCATAGAAAAATCTGAACTACAGAAAAATAAGAGAAAGCTGTTCATCATATTTTATCTTCTTTTATTTCAATTTATCTGTATTCACTTAATAGCAATGCTACGTTAAAGGAAAAAGACCATGTCCCTTTGTTTAAGAAATTAGGTCAATGAGAGAGAACAATAGGATACAGAAAAAGAAAAAAGAAAAAAATTTTTTTATGCAGAGGGAGCAGAGGTTCCGATATTTGTAAACCGATTTTTTTAGTGCCACGGGCAGATTGACCTGAGATTTCGATGCAATTGTTCGATTTCAGAGTGCAAACACATCTGATCGTAGGTTCGAAGTGATGAGGCCGATTTAAGAGTTCGATGGAGACAGACAGATTCGAGATTCACATGCGAAGAGAAAGAGGAAAAACGCTTAAAAGAAAAGACGGGAAGATGAAACCGACAGCACAGACAGAAAAGAAGCAAGCAGTACACTGAGGAGAAAGAGCACATGACTATGACCGAGAATGTAGGGCATGCTGGATCCAGCAGAGTAGGTAATCAGCAGCAGATGGTGGGGGAGTTGATCTGAACAACAGAGGTCAGTGCCAAGGAGGGTTCAGCCGGGACAGGTAGTAAGGAGAGATGGTTGCAATAACGTGTAACTTCACCAACTTTTCCCTACTACAGTATATGCCGAAGACATCCTTACACACTAGGGCTCCAGGCAGCGAGAGGCAGAACCTGTTTTGTTTTCCACGACGAGGACCCCAATAGTCGGGCTATTGACGGAAGGGCATGTGGAGTCAATAGTTGATGACTGACTCCAATGCCAGCAGTGCACCGCTTGCTGAACAAGTGACGATGGATAGACAAGAGAGGAGCAGAAGCAGCACTTGGAGAGGAACTAGGAGCAAGCCGTCAGCGAGCGATTGGCAGAGGCTATGGTGGAAGACATCCAATAGTGGTCATCAAGGGATTGATCGTTGTGGAACAAAGTGCAAGTGTCATGTGTACAGGTAAGTGTATGATAAAGTAAAGCGAGCCCGTGCATAAAGCATGTAAGTGAATTAGGTCATCTAAGTGATAAGTGATTAAGAGAATTGTTAGTGCATTACGAGACTCCCTCATATGTTTTAAGATTAAGAATAAAGATAGGCAGTAGGAGCAACGCCATTTACATAACATCTTATGTAATTTTTTTTATTTTCTTTTGTTGTATCAGTTAATTAGCATAACCAGTATTTAGATTGTCCGAGATAGTTTATTGTCATCCCATAAGAATATTTTTTTTATTTGCCAAAGAAATTGGACTAAGATTTTTGTTTTTTGTTTCTTCTACACTATTACGTTTTCAATAAAGACTACTAATTTGTTTTTTATTTCCACGCTATCTGAAATTCTTCTAGAGTTGGTTGCATTTTCCAGGAATGGGGGGGGGTTTCTAGAAATTAAGGCATCGACACTAAGGTCATTCTGCGCCTTTTACACAAGTTACATCTGTACGCAGCCCGGGACAAACACATACATCCATGCCCACGGCAGGACTCAAGAACCAGAAAGCCTATGCCCTAGACTTCTCGGCCACCTGGCTGACTCCAGGAGTAGGAGTTGGTTAAATTATGCGGGTTAGGTTATCTGATAGGTATGGGTCGGGAAAAGATGAAGTTGTACATGGGATTTGTTGATACATCATAAATGAAAAGGGTAATGCTATACAATCACAAGAGGCCAGGAACGAAAGGAATAAGATTAAGCATTGTATTACTTATGACGATAGTGAAAGGCTGTTTCGTGGTTAAATTTAAGAGTACCAGGTAAGTCTCTAGTGGGCGGAAAGAGTACCAGGTAAGTTACTTCTCTAAAAAAGGAAAAAAGCCCGGGATTGATAACAAAAAATCGAGCAGTGAAAACCTATGCATGTCCGTGGTGTAAGGAAATCTATACACATCTCCCTAAAGAGGACTGAATAAAATGTGAAGAATGTAATGAGTGGTGGCTTTAGAAAAGTACAATAAATTTAACTGGTCGATTTTCATGCTCTCTATGCCGACCATAGATAATATGCTATACTTTCCAAAGTAATGTGCTATACTTTCCAAATGTGTCAAAAATAAAGTTTTTCAATTTCATTTTTCATAGATTATACTTGAAAGGCAGATAAAAAAGATGTTTATTACAGGTACAATTGTCCCATGAAGAAAGTACACTTGCCCAACCTAGTGGGTTAAGTCTATTATTTGCATCCTCCAACTGAGTAGGATTTTTTTTTTACTTTCTAATCATCATAATGAGCGGTTTATTCTACAGACATTTGCTAATCACCACACAACTTAAGCAGGCTGCTGATCACCCGCGGGAACGTTTTCTCCCAATTCAGACGAACTTCGATTAGCTAGGAGCTGAGCAGAGCAGAGCAAAAGCAAAAATTTCACCATGTCTCATGTTGAGCACCCATTTCCGAAACAATTCGCTGTACACGTGCCTGTACTGGAACAATTAATAGGCTGAGTGCTCCTAGTGAACCAGCCAAGTTTCGTGCAGGTAGGTGGCATAGGAGCTGACTTGCCAGGAAAAGTTGTACGTTTGCTCTTGATCAAAGCTCGTTCGTACTGGAGCCATCAGTGGGTGGTGACTCGAATGAAAATTTGATTATGTGCGAATCGACGTGGGAATGATCTAGAGTGACTAGGAGATGAGCATAGCAGAGCAAAAACAAAAATTTTGCCAAGTTCCACGTCGTGTGACCATCCCCGAAACTAATAGATGAGCACCCACCTTATTTAGAACGATTAATGAGCTGTGTGCTCCCAATGAACCTTCCACGGTGTAGGAGCCGAGTTGCCATTTTCCCTTTTTATATGGTACTAATGTTTTTTTTTCTGTGTTTTATTAATATACTCTTCATTTTTTAATATGTGTTGAAGGTATAAATGGTTGTCTAGTGTTTTGTCAGTTTAACTATTTTTATGTTTTTATATTTTAGTGTTTGTACTGTTTTTATGGAGAATTATTGATTTCTTGAGTTTCTTTTACTCTCGGAGATATTTTTACTGAGTATTGTTCTTGATCAAAGTGCATTGGTCATTTTAGCCATTAGCGGGTAGTGACTCGATAAAAATATTGACTATGTCCGAATCGACGCGAAAATGATCCAGGCACACGGAGCCTTCTGCCTCTGAACCGCGAGCACGTTTTCTCTCGATTCGAATGACTCTTTTGACTATCAGCTGAGCAAAGCAAAAATTTCGCCAATTCCCAAATAGAGAACCCATCTCCAAAATCTAATAGACGTACACCCGCCAAAATTGGAACGATTAATGGGCTGTGTGCTCCACATGAACCATCCAAGTATTGTGTAGATTGGTGGCAGAGGAGTTGAGTTGCCAAAAACGTTGACCGTTTGAACTTGAACAAATCTTGATGGATTTCGCGGCACCAGCGAGTGGTGACCCGACTGAAAATTTGACTATGCCCGAATCGTTGCGGGAATGATCCATTCACACGTAGCTTTCTGCTGCCGAACTGCGGGCATGCTTCCTCCCGATCGGGACGAACCTCTATCGACTAGCATCCTAGCTGAGCAGAGTAAGAGGAAAAATTTTGCTAAGTCCCACATCGAGAACCCTTCTTTGAAACTAATGACATACACTCACCTAAATTGGAACGATTAACGGGATGCATGCTCGCTATAAAGCATTCAGTTTTCATGCAGATAGGAGTCGTAGGAGCCAATTTACTTACAAAAGTGTTTTCTCTAATGGTTATTTCAGATGCTAAATGCTACTGTAACCTTCTCAGTTGTGTACATCCATTAAACATGATAGTTGGATCTATTGAACTGGTGTTATTGAATTTCTTGTTCTGTTTTTTTTGAAAGTATCAGTAGGATCTTGAAATGGTCAGCTCTGTAATAATTTCAAATTAACGGTTAGCCTGCTATTGATTTTAATTGTTTTTTTAAATTATTGAGATATTTTGATAGTAAGTAAATTTTTTATTTGAGAAGTTAAGTTTTTTAGACCTAATTGGTATGATACGGTGTATATTAATGGGTGTATTCTCACTCATATGATAGCTGGGTGTCATGAATATTTAATGCTGTAGTACATATTCTTTTTTGAATTGATAATTATAAATGTTGAATGTCTTTTTTGCTAACATCATTATGTTTAATCCGCCTTTGATTTGCAGGGGTTTTAAGTGTAAATGATTTCTTATTTCTGAAGATAAGTTTTGTTTTGTGTGTGTTGATTAGTGTGGGTTTTTAAACTAATTGCCACTTGGGTGTAGTGAACATGTATTGTCGAATTATAAACTTTAATTTCAAATTTGAAAATTAACAACCTATATTAGCTTCTTTGGTGATAGTATCATTTTATTGGGAAACCTATGTAAGATCTTATGAGGTTTTACTCTTTCGAGCTAATAAAGGGTTTGTTGTTAGCAGTAAAGAACCATAGGTAGCGCTTAGAGTAGAGGCACGTGTAGGCTTTTCAAATGATCTTGCATTGATTTATAATTTTTAATAGGTAGGGATTGATTCTTAATGAAAAACCTGCCAGGTTACCACAGGTGTTACATTCCAGGTATCCAAAGGGTTGAAAGGTGTTTTCCATCGATTTATTAATTTTAATAGGTATGGATTGATTTTATTGATTTTTAATAAATAATCAAATATAACCTTCCAGGTAAACCCCCCAAAATAGCCAGGTGTTCAAAGGGTTCATAGCCCAAGTTCATTAATTTTAAATAGCCCACAACTTTTTTCCTTTTAAATTATTACCAATTCCAGTTTTGTTCAAAATTAAGTTAATTCTAATCCCAAATTTTCATTTTAGAATATTGTCCATTCCAAATTTATTTAAAATACTTTATTAGCTGTTACAAATTATTCAATATTAAGCTAAATCTAATCCAAATTAAAGTTAATGTAATTAATGTAATTAAAATTAATTCAAATGTCATTATGTGTTAAAAATACGCATTGACACACAGTCGAAGTTTTAATTCATTTTTATTTTTATTACATAAATATTCCTTCGAATACACATTCAGGAAAATACTCTCGTTCCAAACATCGGGCTATTCCTCCCACAGCTGAGTGGGTACAATAATTTTCTTTTTTTTTAATATTAGGTTATGAGGTCCCTCTTCAGGTATTGGGATAATCAATGTTTCTGCATCCTGAATAGTTACTTGAAATAGTTGACTTAACATCTCGCATTGTTCTGGTACATAGCCATAAATTGTTTTAATTAAAAAACCCTTTTTCTATTGTCTAATCAACACTGCCAATAGCGAATGGGATACGTGTCTAGAAAAGATTCATTTTAACCCGGGGATCGTGTAGCCCATTTCTTTTATTTTTTACAGGAGTTATGTTAATTTCATTTTCTGGTAATAAGAATTTGCAGTACTCTTCAATCTGTTTCAACCTGATATCTAAGTCATAGATCTCTTCTTTCTCCTTTAATCAGGGATTATATATGCATACTGTTGAAATTGACCTACCAAAGATTTCTCCACTGCTCAGATAAATTGCGTTCAGATCCACAGCTAATCCCATTACTTTAAAATAATAAAACTTCAATTACCCTGTGTGGTTTTACTATTTCTTAATAGCTGGTTCCCATGCACACGCAGTCTTTAACCCCCCACGCAGATCAACCCTCCTGCTAGCAGATGTCCCTCATACCCCATACCCCTTGCTTCGTTTTCAATAGTTTTTTATTTTCTAAATTTTTCCAATGCTCGTTTTCTAACTTCTTTTTAATGAAATTAAGTTAACGTTGTTTTATTTTACATTAATGTTGACATTATTTTTAGAATTTCTTCGTATCTATTCATAAAGTGTAATGTGATTATTATTATTATTATTATTATTATTATTATTATTATTATTATTATTATTAACCATATATACATATTTTTTATTAATAGCGTCTTTGATCCTTCAAATGGTTTACTATCCTTTATGTCTGTTGAAATTTTTACAAATTTTTTTTTTTCTTAATTTCAGCAGATTCTAAGTTTTAATTTCAGCTGGTTATAAATTGTTTTATCATTGAAGCAGTTTAAATACATACTATCACTTCAGGCTCATATTTAAAGTTTTAGAATAATGTTTATCCATTTTCTAAACATTCATAGTATAAAAGTTTTTATATTTTAAAAATTAATGACTCATTCATCAGGTTTTATAATTTAGAAATTTTTTTTCTTTTTCACTGTTTTTAATTTTATGTTGTTTTCTTTAAGATTATTTTATCATTTCTTTGCGTCAAAATCATAAAGTGTAATGTTGTTATTTTTATTATTTTCAACCATATACATAAATTTATACTTTAAAAAAATTGATGACTCTTTCATCAGGTTCACACATGATCATTAAGAACCCCCACAAGTTTAACATGTCACATGTTTTTTTTATGTTTTCGAATGGGTAGGTCTTTTCATTGATGATGTCATTTCTTGCTCTTATTATTGGGTCACTCATTTTTGACTGTTAATTTCACATCTTACTGGTTAAGACGTGGAAATGTATGTTAATTACATATTTTTGCTTAAATATCGATCGTTTAATCACTGATTCTCCTTTTGGTAATCTCACAATTCTACCCAGTATTTTCTCAGTAGTAATACCCAGCTTCAACATTTGATCAATTAAATTTTTTTCTTAATTGTACTCTCATTTTTTCCTTTCATTTTTTACTTTGTATATTTATCTTTCACTCTCTCTCTCTTACTCTTTTGGGTTTTTTTCTTTAGTGGCTTCCTCATCCATTAACTGTTGTTCCTCACCATCAACCTCTGATGCGTCTAACGCTGTAGAATCCAATCCTAGTTTCTACAGAGAGAGACCACTACCATTAATCCCAGTATGAATTTGTCATGTTTACTTATTTTTTTGGTCTTTTACTATTTCTATTTACAATGCCATTTCCTTTTATTAAGGCCGTGGCTGAATCATTAGTACCTCAAACAGATAGTACAACAGTGGAGGCAGGGAAATTTATAAGGGTTGAGGCAGTTAATAGTTTTTCTTTAGCATATTTTTTGTTTAGTGGTACTTTTTATTAAAATATTCATTTTCACTTTTTTATGTTTGCATTTTTAGCGCCGCAAGGTATTACACGACGCAGATCATGATGGGTCTGCAATTTCTAGAGCACCAACATTGCAAAAAAGACGTCATACGCCCCCTCCTATATCACCTTTAGATTCCGAACTGCTGTCAGAGGCCCTGCCGTTACAACACACTGACATTTGAAGACCTCTTTGTGATGGTTCAGAAGTCATCTTTAGAAGAACTAGCACTAGGTAGGGAGGGTAGTGGTGATGAGTAATTTGAAGTCCCCGAGTACCGCATCAAACACGAGTAGCCTCTTCCCAGAGAACGTGCTAAGGCCGTAAGTATTCATACCTCTTACCTATACACTGTTAACTTCTTTTTTAATTTCACGCTCTGATAGGTTTTCTCTTTTTCTTATTCTTCGTTTTCTCTATTAGTTCCAAAGTGGGAAGTGAATATGTTTTGTGTATAAGATCTGCATTAAATTATTGAATAGTAATGGATCTTTTAACCATGGAATAAAGGATCTGATGGATGATATTATTAAACACAGTCCTAATTTTAAACTTCTTGATGATTGGTATGCTGCTGCACAAACGAAACCGGATTCTATTTTAACTGAATTAATACGCTTTGATAAAATTCATTCCTATGTTGAAGTTCAACTATTTGAAAAAGAGTTAATATATAGTAAATATCTTAACGTTCATCTTCTTATGCATGTTGGTGCTTCAAGATTTTGCAATCGACTTTTTTCTTCCTTGTGTTGTCAATTTGATCAATTTGAAAAGACGATTTCTAAAATCAAACATACTGGTTTTCGGTACCAAATGCTGTCAGAACTTTTTGAACCCGATGATTTGAATGCTTACGTGCTTGAGGTTGAAAACGTTTTGACAAATTGTGATAAAGCAGATAGTCATTATGTTTCCTGTCAAGCCTATCACTTATTTAAGGCTGCAAAGAACGTTCAAATGATTCTAGGTTATATTCACGTCTAAAAACGGATAAATAACTCATGTTAGAAAATGAAATTGATGCTAATACTATTAAAGTTCTTGCTCTAATGCGTATTCATTTCCCGCATTTCTTTTCCCAAAAACCTAATTCCGTTTGTAATGTTTACCTTCCTTTACACTAATCTTATCATCTCTTTTTATATTCTAGATCACTGAATTGGGTAGTTATATTACAGCATTCAAATTTAACCTTGTACGTTTAAAGAAAAACAGATCAGGTGAGTAATTTATAAAGTCTACTTTTTGTTTCAAACTCGGTCAATTTAGAGAGATAATTGACACATTAGAAGAATTTTTTAAAATAGCTGAAAGGAACCAACTCTTACGCTAAATACATCAGTCTATAGTATTCGTACAAAAGATTTTAAAATAAATCAATATTCATTTATTACTATCAATTGTATTTTTATTAAAGGGGTGACTCGTTTTTTCCTATATAAAAATTGCAGTTTGCATAACGAAAGGGTAAAATTGTTAAAATCTTTCCTATACCTTTCTATTGTCTTTAAACTTTGACTGCTTTCATCTGTTTATTTTTTTATCTACATCTGTTTTTCTCTTTCCTATTCTGACTTTAAAATGAATTCTTTTTCAAACTCTCAATAATCTAGTCCTCTCAATCTATATCTCTATGACCAGATTCTTTCTGAGTCTTCCGCTCCTTCTTCTTACTCTTCCGTTTCTGTTTCCTCGTTCTCTGTGTTCATGATAATTTACATCCATCAACCCTTTTAATGCAAACAGAACCTCTGAATTTGTGTATGACAAGGCAACCTCTCTCTGCAGGTCGCAGCCCTTTGAGGAGGTTAACGAGCTCAAATGATAGAAAACCCCATGCAATGGCGCGATCTAACCCTCCTTCACCTTCTTCTCCTATTCCTTCTACAAGCCCTCATTCTCCTCAACCACCCCGCAAGATATGGCGTATGGATAGGGGAATGCTTTCTTTATTGTTTCAACATGGTTGAGGTAAACCCTTGCTCACAACTGTCCCTGCTCCCAACCCACAAATGCCCCAACTCTCTGCTTCTTCAATCACTACTCCAAGTCCAGCTGTTCCACTTACTACCCTCTCTTCTGCTTTCCATTCAGCTTCCCTCCGCACACCTTCAAGATCGGTCAACGACCCTACTCATCTATCTATTGCTTCCACCTCATATTCTACAACTTCACCTTGTGGTTCTCTAAATGATCAATCGTTAACAGACTTTTGATTCCTATTTTACATTATGAGAATTAGGCACATGACATTTACGAAAATATAAAGTGGAAGCCACAACATAGGTGATGACGTTTTCTAACTTACATAAAATAGTGCCTCTTGCAAGCATATCTAATATGCTAAGGTCTGTTTTTGACCATTAATTTCAGCGTATTTTACATTTTCACAAGTCATTCTATGACCACACGTGCATTGTAATCAAAGCAACATCTCTGAACAATGCTATCAAGCTTGGGTTCGGCCTAATTGTTTTGTCTTCAGGTCAGATGGTGCTTGATACTTTGTAAGCTGTTGAACAATCAATGAGCATTCTGTTGACTGATGAATTAAAGAACCACGTGGTATAATTCCCGCAACTGGGGGTAATAGCATAGTGTGCAAGTCAGTAATACTCGGTGACCACCTGGCTTGATTAGGCTCGGTCATGCATATTCAAAATACTGATGAGCTCTGTCTACCTCGTGCA
>JAHWFO010095528.1:0-16166 GCA_023313115.1 Rhysida immarginata | reverse complement strand
CAGGGTTTTTGTGTCTCGTCCTTTTCTCTTATAAATATCCATTCATTTCCTGGCTTATACATCGCTACGCGTATTCCCTTAGCCCTTTATTTGCATATTCTTCGCATTGTGAATCCCAAAGTCCATTAAAAGAACCATATAATTCGATGAGCTTTAAAAACTTCTCTTTCTCCAAAGAATGAGCGAGCGAGGCAAGATAGAACCGTCTTAAGTGCGCGAGGCATTCGTTCTGAGGCGCCTTTGAGCATCTACAAAAACCGACTCGACATGGCTCGGGCGAGGTAGCCTCGGCCGTGTGCCTTGCCACATTTATCTCGCGAAGCAGCCTCGGTTTCAAGGAAACTGCGCAAACGTTTGCCTCGCGAAGCAACCGTGAGCCACAAGTCGGCCGAGCATTTTATTACTCTCAGTTCAGATCGCACATACGGATAGCCATTAGAGCTTCTGCGTTTATATTAGTCTTCTTGTAAAGAAAAAGAAGAAAAAAATCTATGAATACAGATTGCAACATGAAAACAAATTATCTGAAGAAATGTGTTTTGATGATGAAGAAAAAAAATTTTACATTCTGAGATGTCTGAGACTGAATTTGAAACACTCTACTCTCTTGTATATGCCAAAATACTTAAGAATGACATCAAATTGTAATACTCTCAGTTAAATTCCTGGCTTATATTTGGCCATGCGTCTTTCCGTAGCCCTCTCTTTGTATATTCTACGCATTGTGAATCCCAAAGTCTATTAAATAACCATATAATTCCATGAGCTTTAAAACCTTCTCTTTCTCCATAGTGCGAGTGAGCGAAGATAGAACAGTCTTGAGTGCGCGAGGCATTCGTTCTGAGGCACCTTTGAGCATTGGCAAAAACCGACTCGACATGGCTCAGTCAGTACCCGGCTATTAGCGAACAGTGATAGAAATGTTTCAATAGCGTCAGTGCTTAATACTAGGCAAACTATGGTGTCGAGGAAACCCGGGTTGACGATGACTTGCTTGAAAGTGTTATGGAGAAATCGAGTAAATTAATTTCAGTCACTGTTAATTTTACTTAGTCTACAGTCACTGTTTCAATTTTGATTGATCTGTTTCGGTTTCCTCATTGCTCCTCCACCTCTGGCTGGTGTGCTTCGTGCGCGTACGAAATACACAAAACGCACGACAAGTAAACGCACAAGCAATGTAGTAAAAGCCGGGTACTGACTGAGCGAGCAGCCCCGCGAGGCAGACGTGTGAGGCAAATGCTCAGCCAGTCAGGACGCTGCCTCGCCCGACCCATCCCGAGTCGGTTTTTCTCGATGCTCAAAGGCGCCTCAGAACGAATGCCTCGCGCACTCAAGACGGTTCTATCTTACCTCGCTCGTTCGCGCTATGGAGAAAGAGAAGGTTTGAAAGCTCATCGAATTGTATGGTTCTTTTAATAGATTTTGGGATTCACAATGCATAGAATATACAAATAGAGAGCTAAGGGAAGATACCTGGCGAAGTATAAGCCAGGAAATTAACTGAGAGTAATAAAATTTGTGTCATTCCTAAGTATTTTGGCATTTCAAATTGTGTCTCAGACATACGTGTAAAAATTTTTTTCTTCATTATCAAAACACATTTCTTCAAATAATTTGTTCCCATGTTGCAATCTGTATTCATAGCTTTTTTCTTTTTTTTTTTTACAAGATGAAGTAATATAAACGCAGAAGCTGCAACGACTATCTGTAGGTGCGGTCTGAATTGACAGTAATAAAATGCTCGGCCGACTTGTGGCTCACGCTTGCCTCGCGAGGCAAACTTTTGCGCAGTTTACTTGAAACCGAGGCTGCCTCGCGAGGCAAATGGGGCGAGGCATACGGCCAAGGCTATCTCGCGAGGCTGCTCGCTCAGTCAATACCCGGCTATAGGTGCACGAAACCCTATATTGCCAGTTTGCCCACAGGGTGCATATTGTGCAAATAGTGCGCGCTGAAGATTGCGCATAGAATATTGAAGTTTGTGCAAACGGGCTGTTTTCAAAAACAAGATATCTGTTTCAGAAATGGCCCCCCACATTTTCATGATTTTGGAAGAGAAATCGAAACCTTCAAAGTGACTCGCGAATTAAATTGGTGCGACATCTGTTGGCAAGCTTTTAAACATCACATGGATCAAATGTATGTATTTACCCATGGGACTGTGGCATGTTCCCGCAGAATAAAGTAGCCTAAAGGTTGAGCCAGACTTAAGCGAAAACCGTACTAAGTTATAAACTAAAACCGTCACGTCCTTGATTTCTTTCCTACGAAAGAATTTGTCCCATTCTTGAGTCCTGAGAGAGGCATATTAAGGGGATATTTAGAAGGATATGTCATATATATGTAGCGACATGCTTTGGCAAGTTCAATTTCTGGTGCGCGAACTTAATACTCTCAGAGTCATCTGTTGGCAAGAATAACTACCACACCAGTGAGTGTTTTTGGAATTTTCTCATGGGAATGAGACGTTTTCACGCAGAAAAAACTACACTAGTTTAAGACCGAGACTATAAGCAAAAACCATACTAAGTTTCATCAAATCCGTCCAGTAGTTTTTGCGAGATGCCCGAACAACCACGGACTCGTTACAGTTTTATTATGTATATGGAAGATAGATAGATAGATAGATAGATAGATAGATAGATAGATAGATAGATAGATAATTAATACTAATTAGGTATGAATAATTAGAATTAATATAATTATTTTACAAATTATACTTTTTGTGTATTACGTTGCATTGTGATTCGCCTTGCATTGTGGGGCGTGAATAATTTGAAATTAAAATTAAACCTAACTTTATGAATTAACTTTCTTAGTTTTCTATGAAACGAAAGAAGTAAATACGCTATATTTTAAAACCGTTATCCTTTCGGTTGTATACAGAAGCTTTTAATTTTTCAAATCTTACAACGCGGACAACTGAACAAATTCTAAGAGTGAGCAATCAATCAACATTTCCGATAGCGCAATATTCAGGTGGAGAATAT
Organism: Rhysida immarginata; assembly: GCA_023313115.1. Lineage (NCBI taxonomy): Eukaryota > Metazoa > Arthropoda > Chilopoda > Scolopendromorpha > Scolopendridae > Rhysida > Rhysida immarginata. The sequence goes on along the minus strand of JAHWFO010095528.1, from coordinate 13,173 downwards.
TTCGTGATTGGTATAGTACACAGGTATCAAGTCTCTCAATATAAAAAGTAAACACAGCGTCAAAGTTTAAAGAAGTGGTTTAATTATAATTTTTCAAACATCAGTTTTCAAAACTCATTTCGTTTTGAGCTTCACTTCAATTCACCCCGAGGCGTGACGTCACACTGGAGAATGTCTTGGCTATCCAACATAGAATAACTCATCATCATTTTTCTATTTCGATCATTTTCTATTTTAATTTTGGAAAATCCAAATAAAAAAATGAGATCCACTTACGGTGAAATGTTCCTCGTTGAACTAGCGTTATTTGAGTTCAAATTTGCAACTATCTTGAATTTTAGTTTATTTTTCACTATTAAGTAGCGGAAGAATGAAGCTACTTGTTGTTTTCACAATGTCCCTCTGTCTGTCCGTCCGTCCGTCCCCTTCATAATTTCGGCACTTTTTGACGTAGAAGGTTGAAATTCAGAATGTAGCTTACTATTGGCATGTGCACCTTCACTATTTAATTTGGTTTTGATTGGCCCACTGGGGGCGGAGTTTCGGGGGCGGAAATTAGAGGGGACCAAAAGCTCTACGCGTATTTATGCATATAAAGAAGTGAAATTTGGTATGCAGATTCCTCTAAGCAAGTTCAATATTACTGTAAAGATTAGACAAAATTGTCCTAATAAGGTCGGAGTTGTGGGGGTGGCAATCACTTGGTCTTAAGAAAATTAGGGCAACATATATGGTGTAATATATCTTTCAATCGAAAATAATGAGAAAGGAAAGAAGATAGGGTTATTTTATATTTTTTAAATACAAGGTTCGAAAAAATCTATTTTAATTGAAAAAAATGGGAGGACTAAAAAGTGCAGATGCAAGAATAAAAAACAATTGAAGATTGGTTTTGTTAGAAATTTTGGTTAACAGCAAATAAGTCAACTTATGCTGAGTCGAGTGCGGTACACTGAGGCGCAAAAAGCAGCAGCAAAGACAGTATCAACAGCTAATGTCAAGGCCTGGGAGAAGTTCGGGGAGAAATTAGAGGCAGACTGTGGTTCGGCAAACAACGTATTCTGGAAGATCGTGCGCCGCCTCTGTGGATAGAAGTCTCTTTCATCACAAACCATTAAGAGTTCAGATGGGAGACTTCTAAAAACGGACGAGAGCGTGTTGCATAGGTGGAAGGAATACTTTGCATTTCTTCTTAATCCGGTGACAGCAACAACTGAGGCATATGAGGTGCACATTGGAGCGAAGAATAGTCACGGTATTATCACTGAAGCAGAAGTCAGATGGGCCATTAAGTCCCTGAAGACTGGCAAAGGTGCAGGTGATGATGAAATCCGTTCCGAGATGTTAAAGGCCTTAAATCAGGATGGTATCCTGTGGCTGACTCGAGTGTGTCAGGTTGCTTGGATATCTGGACAGGCCCCTAAGCAATGGCAGACAGGAATTGTGATCCGATCTTCAAAAAGGGAGATTGGTAAGATTGCAAAAACTATCGAGGCATCTCTTTGCTCAGCATTCCTGGGAAAGTGTACGCTAAGTGTCTGGAGAAGAGAAGTCGGGAAATAGTCGACTCCAAACTATCGGGGGAGCAGTGTGGTTTCTGACCTGGCCGAAGCACGACGGATCACATTTTTGCTCTAAAGCAAATCTTTGAGAAACCCTGGGAGTATGCAAAAGAGGTCTACGCTTGCTTTGTGGACCTCGAAAAAGCATATGGCAGAGTTCCTCGGGAGAAGCTCTTGCAAGTGTTGCAAGACTATGGAGTGGATGGGCAATTACTGGTTGCTATCATGTCTCCGTACGAAAGCTCTGAGATGTGTGTCTGTATAAATGGCATTAAGTCAAAACCGTTCACCGTGGGTGTTGGACTCCGCCAAGGGTGCGTACTGTCGCCCTTCTTGTGCATTATATTTTTGGACTGGATAGACAGGGGCAGCCGAGGCGATGAGCGTTTTTGCGTGGACGACTGCCTGGTGGAGAGGTTTCTCTTTGCTGACGACCTTGCCTTCTTGGGGGGCGATGTACTGTCCGCCCCCATAGTGCATCTGCTGCAACTCCTTCTCACCGGAGCCTGGATCCGATGTGAGCGGTGGGCGACAAGCTGCGGTCTGGACTACAATACAGATAAATTTTGTTGCCTATATGTCCCTCCGTACAGAGCCTTGCGAGAAAGACCAGCAACAGTGCTTATAGGGAATAAAACAGTGCAGTGTACTGATTTCATCAAGTACCTTGGTATTATACTGGATGCATGGGGAAGCTGGATAGGCCACATCTCCTACCTGTGCAAAAGAGCGGCAACGATCGAAACCAGAATATTTGTATTCGCAGGAGAATACTGGGGTCTTTCTAGCAGGGCACGCAAGTCTCTGCTGATCAACATCATCAACCCCATTCTGCTGTACGGAGCGGAGATATGGGGCCAAAGGGCCATCAACACGCACCCAAGGAGGCGTCTCCAGACTGCCCAGCGACCTTTTCTTTTGTCCCTGGCAAGAGCCTACTGCACGGTCACCACGGAGGCCCTGCAGGTCATTAATGGCTGCCCACCTCTTCATCTTCTAGCACTCCTCAGCCATAGATTCCAGGAACACCGCACTAGCGGCTTTCTGGAGTATGAGGCCCCACCCGGATTCTCCTCCCAATCACCACCTTGGGAGACCCGCAGCATCGAGGTACTGTGTGATGGCAACAGCAACCCTGGCACCGACATTGAAATTTACACAGATGGATCAAACATTTGTGGTAGAACAGGAGGAGCCTTTGTTTTTCTGGAAGGCTTCACCGTGGCTCACCAACAGACTTTCAGCTTAGCACCTAATTGCTCGGTTTTTCAAGCAGAGGTGCAGGCCATTAGGGAAGCACTGACGTGGCTCAATCAATCGAAAGTCGCGCCAGTGAAGTCGGCTACGGTTGTGTCAGACCATCGCTGCCAGGACTGCTTTACTGCAGGCAGTCGATTTATGCAGCAATAACCCTACGATGGGTCAAATCACATGCAGGCATCCCTGGCAACGAGCTGGCTGATGTAGCCGCAAAGAAGGCAGCATTGCGGCGGTCAGCCATCTTTGGGGCTCTCTGTACAGGGAAGCATTTAACACATGGCAAAGAGAATGGGATAACTCCACGAAGGGGAGACCAGTTCACCAGTTTCTGCTGAGGGTTTCGACCGATACAATCGGCTAGCACCTCCGAACAATTCAAATGATCACAGGCCACGGTCCCCTTCTTGGACTATTTAACGCGGTTTAAGCTCGTTATAAATACGACATGTGGATCCGGGACCCATGTGGATCCGGGACCCATTCCCCGAGTGACCTCCTCGACGCCTGCACGCTCCCTGCAGTTCTAAACGCTTGGGCTAAGCTCCACGCATCGCTTCAGCGACACAGCTACAGCATCCATTCGCACACATGGCTTATTTGAATGCATTAATTATTAAAGATTTTGAAAAGTTCTCAGTGAAAGCAATTGCAGCCACAACCTTTGACTTGCCATGGTAAGAGCGGTGTATAGTTTTTGCAGATTAAACCACCCCTAGGTCGTGAATTTCACGAACGGGGAGACGGTATTTCATCGTGGCTTCTTTCAAGCCGTTTGGTCCTCGTGACTCGGTCGGCAGGGGCCCCTGCAAGCAGGGACCCCAACCCAACAAGACATTTCTTGTTTGATCATATATGTGTCGGTTACAGATATTCAAGTAAAAGTTGAAACGTATTTGTTACTTTAGTTTAATGACTAACAGCACCAAATATAACGTTTTATGACTGTTTGTTGGTTTTATATAAGTGTATCAATTATTAATTTAAAGGTTTAAATAGAAAGTTTAAAGTCAAACTCAACTTATTTATAATAAGAAAAAAATTAACTTCAAGTTACTGATTTATCAAAAGACTTTCACAATATTTGTGAATTAGTTTAAAGACTAAATTTCAAGAAAGATTGGCGTTAAATTCAGTATACTGATTAGTGGATTTCAGTTTCAAACATCATTTAAAACTTAATTGCGTTGTGTTTTTTTTTTTTTTTTAGAAAAGCTAAGGAGAATTGAAAAAATTAATTTTTTAAGCAATTGTATGCATTTAACGTTATTTGCAGATAAGAAAATAAGCCCAGAAAGCTGTACAAATCTTAATATAAAATTTTAATGTTCATCAAAATAAGGAAAAAGGACATAGGTACAGACAATTCATCTGATTTCCAACCCAAAATACAAACAAAATTCTGAATAAGGAATTTTAAGTAATTATATTAAGTTACAAAAAAAATTGTGAGGCAATCAAATGTAAATGCTTAAAGCCACAGAAACTTCATTATCTGAAAGATAATGTGAATAAAACAAGATGCATTTCTAAAAGCGCCAAAATGTTGCTCTGCAGAAAATAATCACGACACAAAAAGTAAAATCAAGACATAGAATAGTTGTGTGGCCAACACAATTAAAAGGGAAAGCTACCCAAAAACATGTACTAGACATGACAGCATTTTATGAGACATAAAAACTAATGCTAAAAATCAAATTGAAAACTGAAATATGTAAAACTTTCAGAACATTCACATACAATTGGCTAAAAAAACAAAATATTAATCTTTTAAGCATGATGAAAAACTTATAAATCAAGCAGAGAAAAGAAAGAAAAGTTTTATCGTTACAAAAAAATAGACTACTCCTCCCTACCACTACATATTAAACTATAAAAGGGGCAGAAACTAAAAATTAAACCCCCAAAAAATATTAGAAAAAAAAATTTCAAATTACATTTTAGCCAAAAGGAAGAATAAAAGAAATACAAAAAAATAAAATAAATATTAAATTTAGAAAGGTTAAAGTGTCCTAATGAAAATTAATTTCGGCCCCAATGGGGATAAATTGGCTTACAACAGCTTAATAGCACCAAATAACATTTAAAACAGGTGAAGATTGGGAATTACTTCCGGACAAGAGATGATGTGGCAAAGCTAAAAGAATCTGGGTCATAGTTCATCTCAACAAAAGCAAGCAAGTAGGACTCAAGCCGAGGACTCAAGCGGCTATTATCTTAGAAGTTTTCAGAAAACCAATGTGAAGAATGAAGGCTGAAGTGGCTAAGGAAGATGGAGGTTCCCGCTGTTGGAACTGGAGCCGATGATATGGCTTCAGAGGGGAACCCTTAGATCGTAAAACAGGCAGGGTGCCCAGGCGCACATGCGGTAGGAGTACAGGCAGCCCTCAAAGGGTGCACCACCTATGTAAACGCCTCAAAAAAGAGGCCCATCCGCCCACCGGTGGGTCATCGATGTCGAGAAGAAAGGTGAAGAGGTACGAGATTTCATTCGTATCCCCATTGATGACCTTACAGAGACGCTGAGATGAAGAATAACGTCTCTGAAACGCAGCTGGGCCCAGCCGTGGCCACTCGAGCTTGAGGAAAGACCTAAGATGGAAGGCGCTTCTCCACCAGATGGCTGAGGCTGGCAGATCGCTGCTGATGGGCCAGCAATAGCTCTCTGTTCATAAAGGCGATGGAAGTGGCAAGGTCCAGCTTAAATGCAGCACAGGTGCAGCAGTCCATCAGAAATCGCACTGACTGGTTGGAGAAGACAGCCAGACCAAAGTGCAATGAAAGACGACCAGTGAAAATCATGAAAATTTGTCAATAAGTGTGCATGAAACTGTAAATCCACCCATTTGGGTGCATTTTGGTCAAAATCATGAACGTTTGGACCGTGCGAACAGGCACTCGAAGAAAATATGATCGATGGATTCAGGAGACCCACAAAACAGGCAACCAGCACAACCGACTACTCCCCACTGATGTAAAAGCTAGAGAGTATAGTATCCATGGTGCAGCAGATGCCATTGGAAATTAAACGCTGTCCTCTCAAAGGTGAAAGTCTTGATGGCCTTCAAGATGGCTGGCCCTAGATACTCGGGGTGCCAATGCACGACATCAGAAGATGCACCTCGGTCGGCCTGCTGGAAAAACCAAGATAGACAAAGGCTCCCCCAGCCTTGTGGGTCTAGCTGATGTAGATCGGGAATGAATGTCGCCACGTCTCGCTGGATATGATTGTAAAACCCAGGAGACTGTAGGTTGATAATCACTGGCAGCGAAATAGGAACTGGCAGCCCATTCACCTTAAAAAAGAAATGCAGGTGCAGGAACAGAGAATTGGCCCAGATGGGAGAGGGAAGGAGGAAGACCCGGATCAGAGCAGTCATTCTGGCCGCAACAAGGTAGCGCTGGATGTTAGTGTGGCGACCCGCCCCCTCTGATTAAGTTGTTCCATATTTTTAAGAACAATCATAATTCTTGATAAAGAATATTAACAGTTTGGGGGATGATTTTATAACTTTTGTTATAAAAATGCTTTATAATTGAAACCTTTGGAATTGTTAAACAATACGCTCATGAAGTTGAGATATTTTACTTTCAGAATTGTTTGACAAGCGGCATTAATTTACAGTTAGCTCTGTCGAGTGGAGACGAGATCGTCTTTTCACCTTGAACCCCCCCCCCCTCCTCTTCGATAGCGAGCTCTGTTCCGTGTCTTTCAGTTCTTGAGCACCTATTAAATTGTTTGACCAATCAACGATGATTATTCTATCGTCAATGAGCGGCGTCTCTTTACAATTTTTAGAGAGACTAAAAAATCAGTTTTGATCGTGATGTTCAGAATAAGCAGTTGATGTCGAGAACTTCAGAAGAAGCAGTTGATTGTGAGATATGTAGAGGTTTTGTCAAATAGAATGGGAGAAGACGAGACAAACCATGAAAAAGTCATGTGTTGTTATAGAGTGAAACACCTTCACTAAATAATCTACCTTTAGATAGTAACAGTTTATTACCCTGACAAGAGATCAAATAAAATGAATAATATTATTATGATTATTGTTATAACTTAAGCCAATGTTAGTTAAAAACTCTTTCGCGGAGCCCGACGGAAGAAGAAATCAAACCACCCACCGCCACTCACCGCAGCGAGCGATGAGCGACGACGGAGTCACCAAGAAGAACGGGTAACGGTGCACATTCCTTTTCTCATTCTCTTTATATCGCAAAGGTCACAGAGCATATAAATTTGTGAATATGATAAATTGTGAAGAATCTTGTTTAATTTAACTTTCATTTAAAAAGAGAGAAAAGTAAATTAGTTATCAGTTTGAAACCTTTTAAAAAATTATGATGGCAGTGCCTAAGATAATAATTGATTTGTGAGATAATAAGAATAACATTAAATTAGAAGTATAAGTAATTAATTTCTAATGTTAAACTTTGAGTGGAAAAAGTAAATTTCAAGTATTACACGTTGTAAGAATTTATTATAAAGAGTGTATAAAGAATTAATAAACCATTCTGATTAAACTTTACTTTATATAGATATATACATATATTGCATTTGCTGTATATAATATTTTATCATAGAATAAATGTGTGAATTTATATTTAAAAACTTTGTTTCCATGGTTACTCCAAACCTTTTCTTTTAACTTTACGATAAACCCCGGTGCACTTTCACGACCGGGTCGAACCAAATAAACCTCGGCTACCCGTTTTATTTCACAAACGGAAGGACGGACCAGACTCTAATTAAAACTGGTGTATTTTTTAATGGCGCAGACGACTGCATTAATTAGGATCTGGGACCCATACAATTGGTTCAGTGGCGACAGGATTCATTTTACTATTGGTGTCTAGAAATATAGCACAAACCGTACAAGTGACGCAGTTGCGACAGGATTGGTTTTAAATATTGATATTTTAGATATATAGCGCCAATCCGTACAATTTGCATAGTTGACAACAGGATTGTTGATGTTTTAAAGAAATAGCGCCAATCCGTACAATTGGTACAGAATCGATAGGATTCATTTTAATTGTTGATATTTTAAAGAAATATAGCATCAAACCGTATATTTGGTACAATTGTGACAAGATTTGGTCTAAACATTGATATTTTGAAAAGTGTTTGGAGAAACAGTGGGAAATAGAGTGTGTTAAAAAAGAGAAATGATCACTACAATTTTGCTTTGGGATAAAATATTTAATTGTGACAATTTATAGTATTTTAAAATCTGTTGGATCTTGCTTACTTAGTGGGTAAGATTAGCAATATTAAGATTTTTGCTATAAGCTATTGGGGAATTTCTTTTATTATTATCATATGCAAACAGAGATGCAGAAGGGAACGTAGGGGAAGAAGGTGCTATGGGAGATGTGCATGTACAGGCGAACATACAATTACTGGGTCTTTATGTGGAGATCCCAATTTTCGATGGGAGTCAGAGCGTCACAGAATTTTTTCGTAGAGCGGAAGAGATAGCAGCAGCAGGTCATTGGGAACCAGGTGTTACCTTAGCTATGGTAAGAGTTCGTTTAGCAGATGAAGCATTATATTATGCACGAGAGAGCGAGGATATGGTCGGTGTAGAAACATATCAAGATTTCTAAAGAATAATGATTGCGAGGTTTTCACGTCCCACTCCGGACAAAAATGAACGATTGTTTTCAGAATGTCATCAAGAAAGGAATGAAAGTGTGTTGCAATTTGCAACTAGACTTCAAGCTTTAGGCAGACGTCTATTGATGCCAGTTGAAGGCGAAGGACCAGTCCAGGAAGCTAAAAGAGAATAAGGGAGAGAATTAATGGCGAATCGATCAAAAGAAGGATTTATTGCAGGATTATTACCCCATATTCAAAAGGGAATGGTGTATATGAACCCTAGAAACTGGGATGAAGCAGTTAAGGCGACTGAGAGTATTGAAGAGGCAGAGAAAATAGTAAAAGGGAAAACCGTAACGATAAATATGTTAACAGATGCGGAAATAGAGAAAAAATTAATGGATAGAGTAGAACATAATATTGAAGTAAAAATAGAGAAAACTATAAAAAAGATTGTGAATCAACAAAATAAAGAATTTGAAAGGGGACGAGGAGAAGAAGAGCGAAGAAAAAATGAGTTAGAGAGACGAGAATCAAATAACACAGCAGGTGGGAGAGGAAGAGGTGGAATGCATAGATCATTTAAAGAAGTTAGGTGCTATAATTGCCAAAAAATGGGGCATATTTCGACACAGTGTTATGCAAACAAGTCGAGAGATATTATTTGCAGATATTGCCATTTTAAGGGGCATAGAGAAAAAGATTGCCGAAAAAAAGCAAGGGAAATAAATAGAACAAGAGGACAGCGATTGGAAAAGGGAAATGCAAGTCCACAAACGGTAACAAAAAACGAGGCAGGACCCTCCTCGGCTCAGTGAGGTCGACACGGGGAGGTGTAACAGAGAACAGAGGAGAAAAAAAAAAAACGTTTATCGGAGAACGTTAGTTGCATTATGGTAGAGGCATTAATAGGAACTTTTAAAACAAAAATGCTTGTTGACACAGGAAGTAAAGTTACATTATTGTCGGAAATAATGATTGATACATTAAAAAAGAAAGGACATACAATTAAAGCAATTAAAAAACCTAAGCTAGAACTTATGGGAATCATGGGATGTGGATTTTCTACTAAGGGAGCGTATGAGGTAGCTATGAAATTAGGTGACCGAGATTATATGATTGAATGTTATGCTTGGGAGAAGCAATGGCCACTTACATGTGAAGGAATTTTGGGTCAAGATATGTTTGTGCCTAGAAAACTCACTATTGATTTTGAAGAGCAAGCCATTAGAGATGGTGATAATAAAATATATTTTGTAGATGATGAAGAGGATTTAGGCAATAATTTTTTAACATGTAGGAAGAAAGTTGAAGAAGATTATATGGAAATGGTGCCAGTGCACATGAAAAAGAAAGTTATTATTCCTCCATTGTCTGAGATTGTGAGTGAAGGAGTAGTGAAAGGAAAAGGATTAAATGGGAGACAGGGTGTGATTGAGGCCTATGATTTAAGAATACCTGGATTAAAGACTGCCAATGTGTTGGTAGAGGTGACAGATAAACATACTGTACCTATACGAATAATAAATTGCTCCCAAGAAGAATTAACTCTAAAGGAAAGAGAGTAGGAAGCTTACAGGAAGCAGAACAACCCCCTTATGTGATGAATCATATAAATGAAATAAGGGATGAAAAAACAAAAAAGTCATTAAATAGAGAAGAATATTTAAATCTCTTTAAATTAGATCATATGGAAGAGAACGAAAGAGAGCAACTTGAGGAGTTATTATGGAAATTCAAAATCTGTTTCGCACAGAGTGAATTTGATTTGGGATATGCACATGCATGGGGTAGCCGTAGCCCAGTTGTCTCGCCTTGCTCAATGCATTGGTGGAGTTAAGCAACCTTGGGCGCGGCTAGTTACAGGTTGGGTGACCACCTGGAAATTTCCATCTCCCCCCGTGCTTCGGAGGGTACGTAAAGCCGTCGGTCCCGGCTGCTGTGACCACCTTACAGCAGTCGTCATCATCCCCCAGAAATGGGGGTTGTGCGTAGGGCCGACCCCCCTGCCACATAAAAATAATAACAAGGTTTAGAAACAAGCAGTCACCTGATGGTGGTGCTTGGGGCTAAAAGCCGTAAGGTTTATAAAGGCCCGAATCAATCATCAATATGCACATGCATTCCATCACAGTATAGATACTGGAGATGCAAGACCTATTGTGCAAGCACCGTACCATATTCCGTACGCACAGCGAGAGATAATGGATCAGATTATTGATAATTTACTGAAAAATGATGTAATTAAAGAATCAACGTCTCCATGGGCAGCACCCGCCCTTTTAGTCAAAAAAAAGTATGGAACCTTTAGGTTTGTTGTTGATTATAGGAAATTAAACAAGGTGACACGCCTTGACATTTTCCCTTTACCGTTAATATCAGAGGTACTTTCAGTGCTAGGAAAAACTAAAATATTCAGCGTACTGGATGCAAATCAGGGATATTTTCAGTTAGGAATAGAGGATGGACATAAGACTGGATTTGTGGTCCCCGGAGGTAAATACGAATTTAAACGATTACCTTTGGGATTAGCTAATTCGCCGAGTGTTTGGGAAAGGACTGCGGAGCATATCATTATACCTCGTCCAACAAGAGAAAAACAGGGTGTGTCACAGGAAGTTTCAGATTAGCCAATCAGAGAAAGGGGGCCTCATGCGCTTACTCACTTCTGTCTCATGTCTCATTGAAGAAGCGCTTTATAATATTACAGCAGAAGCTTTAATATTATTCAGTTGCTTTGCTTTAATTATAATTAAAATAATTGTACACTTCATAAAATTGTCTTTTAACTCAATTTTCTATATATCGTTTACTTATTTTAAGGTAATAACGTGCAGTCTGTTTAACCATCATTTTTTTAAAATATTTCTACATTCTAATGACATGTTTTTTGTTTTTTTAAAGAATTATAAGGTTTTATTAAAGATGCTATCTTATTTTTTATTTTTCTAATAAAATCCAGCTTTATGATACGTTCTCCATACAGTTAACGATATCTGTTTCGTTTATTTGCTGTCCATGAGAATGGCCTTTGAATGTATAGTCTTGAAAAAGACTTTTTGAATTATATCTAAATTCAGGCTAAGGAGATTGTGGTAGAACGTTAATGTCATTCCACCCTTCTTCTTCTTCACTGTTGCTGTCTTCTCCATTAACATGAATTATTAAAGGCTCCACTTGATCTTCAATCAAACAGTCCGTTTCCCAATATCGTTCTTCCACACGCAAAACATGTTCTATTGCTTTTCTCCAATTTTCAGGAGTTACATTATCAATTGCCGTTCTCGTTAGTTTTTCAACATCAGCAATCTTGAAAGTTGTATTCTTCTTCCGTATATATTCTTTTACCTGTGCCCAAATAAGTTCAATGGGATTGAGATCACAGTGATAAGGACGTAGTCTTATCACTAAATGGCCGGCATCGCTAGCCAGTTCATCTATAACATAGCGCTTTGCTGTTTTGTGTTGTTTGATAACATCGTACAGCTCACCTTTTGACATTTTTGCTTAGGTAGGTATTCCTCGTAGGGCCAACCACTCTATCATATCCGATTTCCTTGTATTGCTGCACGGCGCTTTGGCCTTCTCCACCGAGTGATATGGGGCATTATCCATGATGATTACTGAATTTTTCGGAATATTTGGCAGCAGTTTTGTTCTAAACCATTCATGAAAACAATCCCCATTCATTTCATCATGGTAATCTGCGGATTTATTTTTTGACCGAAATAATAAACAGCAGTCGTTCACAAACCCTTTATCGCTTCCAGCATGCAAAAGAATGAGACGGGAGCCTTTACCCGTAGGAATGAAACGCCCGCGGTAGGTTCCGAGCTCCCTGATTGAGCACAGCTTTTCCCGTCGTGATGCCACTGTCTTTCACGGCCATGGTGTGCATTAGCCCACGTTTCATCCAGATATATGAAAGTACGTGTGGGGTCCCTGCATAGCATTTGTACTTGCCTTAAAAAACGACGTCGTTGTGCGATAACATCTGTCCGCTCGATGTAAAATTGACGGCAGTTGATTTTGCCATACTTCATATGCAATTTATCATGCATAATGGTGGCGAAGGAAGTTCTCGATCCGACGTAGTCAGTTTTTTCTCTAAATTTCTGGTACACATTTTTCAGAGTAGGATAATTACCTTCTGAGTGTATTTCGGATACACATGCTCGTGCAATCGAGAAGTCAAAGTCATCCAGATTCGTTGTTCGAGATTCCCTGGGCCTTTTCTTTCCAGGAGTCGAAAAGTAAGGAGAGGGGGTGGTAGCTTCGCATGAAGACGCTTCGTTTCCTTCTTGAACAATTGTTCGAACGCAAGAAAAAGAAACTTGCGTTGCCTTGGAAGTTTCTTCTATCAAGGCAGATGAGCTTTTAAAACACTGTTTTCCTTTTAAGTAGCAAAATACGTTCCACACAATCTCCCTAGCCTGGCTGTGAATAGTTTTTCCTTGTTTGGCTGAGGAGCTGTTGCACGGCGACGCCATTACAAATTGACTTGTGTAGCCGCTGAAGGAGAGATCCCACAAAGCATTGCGGATGAGTGAGTAGTCGATATCAGACCGGAAACACGCCCTGTTTTTTTCTTGTTGGACGAGGTATAGACAGATAAAAGGAAAGTTTGCACTTGTCTATTTAGACGATTTTTTTAATGTATTCAGCTGATTATTTACAGCATTTAAAGGACCTTGAGTTCCTATTTGAAGCAAATATTAAAATGAAGCCAAAGAAGTGTCAGTTCGTGAAGTC
>JAHWFO010095527.1:19691-42226 GCA_023313115.1 Rhysida immarginata | reverse complement strand
TTTTCCAAATTTCATTAATCTAGGCCTTACGGAACCTGAGTTATTAATTTGTTGAACTTGATGTTTGCATTTTTATTTCTGTTCATATCTCAGTTATCGTTCAAATTCGGACCCATGTTCATAGGACGTTTTGTGTTTATCTTAACCTCTATAATACCCCCTTTAAGTATTTTACATTCGATGTAAATCACCTTCTATAGTCAAACATCCAAGCTGAAACTCCAGATACGAAACTGCCATGGCATGATTCTTGCAAAGTAAGGATGACATCATTGCTCCAGGGCCAGTAGAGGTACGGCCGACCCGAACAAAAGCGGGACCCGGTGCAAAATTAACTTTCGGGGTCTAAACGTGAATTTCAGCGGACAAAATTAGTCAGCGGCGCGGGGCCTAGTGCGGTTGCACCGTTCGCACTGTCCTCGGGCCGGCCTTGAGTGGAGGACACTTACTATTGTGACCATTCCCCTATAAGTGACGTGTTGAATATCTCACTGATGAAGGGTTTCTTCAAGCCATACATCATCTTCACGATTGATGGCTTTTCTTCTGACCACAAGCCTGTGGCGTTAAACTTTAACAATGTCAATATCAGTTTCAGAGAAGATATCAAGCATCAGCAAGATTGGAAGCTTTTCAAAGAAATCCTCAAGGACTATGACGGCCAACTCGATAGAGAAACTGTACGAAAGACATAGATTAACGTGTTGAAGACATCACCAGGCAAATAAATAGTGCCTATCCATTGGAAAATCCTTCTCCTCATCGAATTGTGCTTACCCCAAGAATCCAACACTTGATCGCAGAAAGAAACAGGACCCGTAGGCTTTGGCAGCATTATCGTGTACCTTCGCTAAAAAAGTATAACAGATTAGTACGAAGATATAAAAGAGTTACGCTATACTAGATGACAATTCCATTTGGAGCATGGTTAGAGATCTACAGGAGAAGAAGAATGATACGCTTCCTCCACTTCGCACCCTTCAAGGTAATTACGTCCAAACTAATCAGGATAAAGCACAACTAATTGCAGGTTTCCTAGAGAATGCAGTTTGTTACTCCTAATAAAAATAACCCCAAGAGTCAACTCATGTCCCAGCGTGTGGAAGATGGTCTTGTCAAGCTTGATGAAGTCCCGCAATTTATATCTAAGATTAACATCGAGACTGGCAAGATAGCTGCCATCATCAGAAATCTCAAACTGAGGAAGGCTCCAGGAAGAGACAAGGTAAGTAATAACGTCCTAAGGAATCTGCCGGACAGCATTATTAATGACATCTCGAATATCATAAGCGACTGCTGGAAGTTTTCCTATTTCCCGACACCTTGGAAGCAATCTATTTTGATAAGTATCCCAAAGCAGGGGCAAAATCCTGCAATTCCTGCGAGCCACCGATCTATCAGTCTACTCCGTCGATGTCCAAAGTTTTGGAGAAAACTATCCTCACCATGTCCAAGGACCACTGTCTCACCGGTGATCTACTTCGTGACGCCCATTCGTGTCAGAAACAGATATGGAGGCTTGTTGAAGATCTGAGCACCCCACTGAACCTTTCAAGATACTGTGGCGTGGTCTTTCTTGATATCAGTAAGGCTTTCGATCAGTTGTGGCACAAAGGGCTAATCTACAAGATGATTAGAAACGAGTTTCCTCCTGATTCGATTTTGATGGTGAAATCCTTTCTTAGCTACAGGTTCTATCAAGCTAAAGTTGGCGAAAACTTCTTCACTCCCCGGAAGGTAAAGGCCGGTGTCCCACAAGGCTCTGTCCTTGGGCCTGTTTTATTTAATTATTTTGTACATGATTTCCCAAAACCAGAAAAATGTAATTTATATTTCTATGTTGATGATACTGCCATCATGGCTTGGGCCCACCAGCCATCTCACGTTATCACTCGTCTGCAGAATGCCTTGAAGAAATTTGAAGACTGGTTTAATTGCTGGAAGCTGAACCTTAACGTCGGAAAATACAAAGCTGTGTATTTCAACAAAAAGCTTAAGCGTCCCCCGTATTCTCTTGTCTTATTCAATAAGGAACTCGAATGGGTCGACAATTACAGGTACCTTGGCGTTATAATCGACTCAAGATTCTCATGGAACTGTCACGTGACTTACGTTCTGGACAAAGCAAAGAAGGCTAACTGTATGTACAGCCTCGTAGCTCAATTGGGTCGAAACAGTGCCCTTAGCATCCATACTAAGCTGCTACTGTATAAGACGATGATTCGGACCATCCACCTCTATGGCATGCCTGCGTAAAAGTAGATGAAGTGAACTCCAGTCATTCCAGAATGTTACCCTGAAGACCATCGCCCAGCTCTGCAGAAGGACTGTGAAAAACCAATCCACACACTCGGATTTGAACATGACTCACCTTGGTTAGTGTGTGCAAGATCTCCTGATGAACATGGTGCAAACGATGAAAAGCCATGACAATGACCTGGTGGCTGAAATATTAAACAACCCGATGATAATGAAGTGGCATACAAAGTATAGAAAACCGAGACATATTCTTGATGTCAACTTCGAAGACATTGGCAACGTTTCCTTCCCGAATTATTGGAAGATTTGATACCACCTACCCCCGCCCCCTCTCCAAATCTTGTGACAGTCGTCAATCTTATTTTTTTTTTTAATGTGGAAGAACTCTTTGGGTTAGCCAGGCTTCTTGCCCATTTCAGTGTATTTCTTAAAGAATTTATTCTGGTAGGGTGAGCTTCGTGAAAGCACTTTCGTCACACCCGAAGAAATGTACACTTCACTGTTCGATTGTCGATAGGAAAAATGACAGAAAACGAACTACACTTGCACAGAGAACACACTATCGGCGAATTTAATTTGGCCGATTTGACTGGCGGAAAAGGATTAGAAACGATTGCAAAGGATTCTGGGACCGGAGCGATGCTCACCCGTAGCTGATTGGCTGCGCATTAGAGGCGACTTCTGAAAATTCCAACACGGTTGGAATTCGAAAACCCGCACCGTTGTTGGCTCTAACCCGCTTTCCGCCGCGAATTCGTTGAATGTGAAACGGCTCCGGCAATCAAAATCGCGTCCAATGCGCCAATATGGCGAATTCGACACGAAATCACTGAATGTGAACCGCCCTTATTTTGCCGCACATGCCTAGTCGAGTGCCTTATTTGCCAACATGAGTCAGCTAGGAATCAGTTATCAACCTCAATGATCTATTTATGGAAATTAGAATCCCTTTAAATACTTTATACTCCGCCTAGAGTAATACAGTTGAATTTAGAGTACTTGCTATATTTCCGAACGTTAAAAAAACTTCTCTTTCTGAAACTAGATGGCGCCACTTGTACTCTAGTATTATATCTGGTTGGTTCTTTCGATTCGCATTTGATACGAAAAAAAACACAAGATTCCAGATTTGCCGTTAACGAGAAATTTTTGCACGAACACACTGCTTGAATGTTTCGTAATTGATTTCTCGTAACGAAAAAAAATTAACTTTCTAATATAACATGTCGATGTCTACTTTCAACTACGTCTACAGTAAATTACAGTTAGGGGCCATCCATAAATTACGTCACACATTATGGGCGAGGGAGGGGGTTTTCAAAGTGTGACATCGTGTGACAAGGGGGGGGGGGGAGCGAGTCATAAGCTTCGTGACATCACATGTATAGATCCGTAGCCTACGAAAAAGACAGATCCGGGGCACTAAAAAGTCACATGACCAAAGTAGCTCGAGCAACAATCCAACTTCATTGTTTCCATCTTGGATTTCAACAATCAGTGTTTTTTCCGTTTGTTGGAAACAATGAAGATTGGAGTGTTGCTCGATCTCCTTTGGTCAAGTGACTTTTAAGTGCCCCGGCCTGTCTTTCTGGTTGGCTTTGTATAGATCTGTAGCCAACGAGAAAGACAGGCCCCGGCCAACACCTTCTAGACACAAGGCCTCGACACGGAAGACTTTGACGTCATACAGTAGGCAGCAAGGCCAACTATAAATACAGGCCGGGGCAGTAAAAAATCACCTTTTACATTGCTTTCGACTGCCCTGGCCTGTATTTATTGTTGGCCTTGCTGCCTACTGTTTTACGTTAGAGTCTTCCGTGCTGAGGCCTTGTCTAGAAGGTGTTGCCCCGGCGTGGAAAAGTCACCTGATCATAGTAGTAAGGCTAACAATCCAATCTTCATTGTTTCATATTGATTGTTGAAATCCAAGATGGAACAATGAAGGTTGCATTGTTACTCTGACTTGTGTGGTCAGGTGACTTTTCCGCGCCGAACCAACACCACCTCTACTCAAAGCCTGAGCGCGAAAATTTCATACATTGTTACATCATCATGCGGAGTCATAATTTAGAGCTTATTATTGGTAGAAATACGATTAAACATGACTCCGTATGATGATGTAACAATGTATGAAATTTTCGCGCTCAGGCTTTGAGTAGAGGTGGTGTTGGCCGAGGCCCGTTTTTCTCATTGGCTACGTATAAATCTCAAAGTCAACTAGAATGACAGGTCCTGAAACTCAAAAGTCACCTGACCATCTTAGTCCGAACAACAATGTAACCATCATTGTTTCCAACAAACGATAAAATACTGATTATTAAAATTCAAGATGGAATTTTGAGTTTCAGGACCTGTCTCTCTCGTAGGACTCGAATAAATCTAAAGTATTAAAACTCTAAATTTCAACTCTAACGAAAAACTTTAAAATATTCCAACTCTATCATTATAATAATATTGCCCCAGTGTCGAGGCATAGTTATTTAAACGATTGTGTGGCATCTGTGGTCTATATTTTTCATCATACAAAGCCATTAACCAACACAAGCAATCACATAAGAGCCAACAAGACATTTTTCCCATCACGAAGATTCGTTCACAAAGAACTGCAGCTAGACGTGCTAGGGAAATTCTTTGTTTGATAAACGATGACGATGCTATATGGTTGGATGAAGAAGATGTTGAAACATCGAATGTCCTAACATTATCCAAATCGAAAACGAACTGACTGCTATGCCAGTCAAAATTAATACAGTAGTCGCCGCTTATTGTAATCACGGTTAATGTAATCAAACGGTTATTGTCATCATTTTTGCCAGAAACGGAACGGTTATATACAAGTACATTGAAAATCAGCCGCTTATTGTAATTAAAACTTCGGTTAATGCCATCAAATTTTTCCCAATGTAAGGCTTCTGTGCATGGATAATGACCAACTACAGTAGAATTGTAGAAATTCCGTAGAAATAACGCGAGTTATTAAATTCAACAGTTCTTCAGCGCTGCAGCATCAAAAATGACATCATGCGGCACAGTGTTGCACCAACAATGCGGTATTAAAACCACGCTGTTGTTTGCTCTGCTGCAAACAAGTCGTTTGTGTAAGCTGTCTGCCACAATCGCCTCGTTCATAAGGAAAACGATCCTACGTCATGTCACCATTTTTTTAACCAACGCGTTTTCTCATTATTAAACGTCTCCATAAGAATTCTTTTCAAAATCTTTAATATACCTTTTACAACCTTCTTAGCCATATCAGTATCTAATTGTAACGAAAATTGTACATTTTCTTACATAAAATCGTCTTCATTCATGAAAGCTCATGCAAGAGAACAAGCAACGAAACGAATAAATTTCGCTTCCAAGTTGACTGAGGACCAGGTCTGTGAATTTGTCACATCCACAGAGCTTGAAATCGCCGAGTAGGACCAGTGCCTAGTATTATTATTTCCCTGAATTGGCAGGACGAACTGGAAGAGAATTGGGAAGAATATTCTAATCCACTAACATGTACTGCTGTGTAACATCGAAATAAAGCATTATTTATACTGTACGCAATAAAAAGCCTCATTTTTTTTAATCTTCAGCTATTGTAATCAAATCAACTTGGGACCAAAGTGATTACAATGGAGCGTAATCAGTAAACAATACGCCTATTTCTGAAAACCGTGGACAGAGGGCGCAGTGGGTGCGGGACAAAATGCCATCTTGATAGCATTAAAATGTGCTAAGGTTTCTGTATTTTTACTAATATTTTATGTTTTAAACCGTGTCTTCGGTTTAAAAATTGCACCAATTTAATAGTGGTGAGAAGTTTAATAGCGGTGCATTGTTAAATCGGGCCAAAAAAAATTCTGAAATTTCTTTCCACTGGTTTCCAGCCGATTCCGATCGCCGTGCAAAATGAATAAATGCCGTGGATAGAAAAGATTGGAAGCCAACCTAATATTCTTATCTATGTGGACAGCATTTTGTTAAGGGTAAATTGAAGAAATTCTTCAGGAGATTTCTTGTATTGTTATGTAATATATTTTACCAAATATTTGCAATAATAAGTTCGTTAAATAAAATTTAAAGACCCGACAATTGTTTCGATTTTTCATCATTTTCAAGAATCAAATGGATGTTTTAAAATTTTCAGAATTGTTCCACATTATATTCAATAATAAATTGTGATAATGTAAAGCTACTGTTAAAGTTACATTGTTGGGAAATTTATTTTAAAATGTTTTTAAGTTGTCGTAATAAGGTGCCAGATTCTAAGTCTATTTGAGTATTTAACATACATGATTTATATTCAAACACCAATTGACACCTGTAAATAATGAAATTTACAAATTAACCTGCAAGAGATGTGACAAATTTTACATACGAAGAAAGGGTAGAGAATTTCACGTATAGAGAACATATTAATTCCATAAAATATACAAATAATAATCAAAATTTGCTAATCATATCATTCACACAGATCGTAAGAATAAAAAAATTGATGAAACCATGGAAATTTTAATCTAATCTAAAGACAACAATAAACTTAATAGCTTGGAAAATTTGGAAATTTTAAGGCCAAATAAATCATGCATATTAAATACTCTCGCGGTATTGAAAATTTCCGCAGTTTCAATTCAATGAGGTAGCTGTGCTCTACATAGGGCCAAAGTGAAGGATCGTTCATCCACTCTCTTCCTTCATTGCGTAGGGTCTTTCATATAAATTCCTTCGCCAAGTATAAGTTTTTAATATGCCTTCTTTTTGAAGGATAATCTAATTAGACAACGCAAATTTATTGGTTGAAGACCCTAAAAGTTGCATCTCAATGCAAGCAATCCCTGTATTCTCAGCCACGGCTGCCCCGCAGTATGGCGGCTTGGGCAATGTGGCGTCACTGCGACGTCACGAGAATATGCTCCATAAGCAGCGACTAGTGTATATAGCAAGAGTGGGCATGCTTGAAGTCAATGAGAGCCGCATTCCGGATTTTCATATATTATAAAGAGCCACACAATAGTTAAATAGTATTAAATACACCATCTCAAATAGAAAATATCAGTCACTTAGTCAATTTAATAAGATTTAGCGATAAGATTTCTGAAAAAACAGGTTTAAATTAGAGCCTACGATTTTTGACGGGTAATAAAAGCACAGGGTACACGGATCCCGTGTACCGTGTACCTGTGACTTAAGGATCCGTGTTCTTAGTACACGTGTAAATATGAATGACGGTACCCGTGCATCTGGGTAGACGGGTACCGTCATCCGTGTATTTTTTATACACGTGTCCGTTCAAGACATTCAAGCTAAAATCACGTTGCAAACGATATGTTTATTTTCTGAAAAACAGGAGTCTAATAAAATTATAAACCTTTATATAAAAAGTATTTATTTTTTAAACAGTTATCCTGTAAATTATTTTCTGTTTTAAGTTAATTTTGTACATTAAAACATTGCTTTTTTGAGCAAATTTGATATGATGATTTTTCGATTTTTTTATTGAACTGTGATAAAATTTTGTGAATAAAATTTTGAGAATTAGCATTCAATTTCTTCAGTTCTTAATGAAAGTGTATGATATATGATCAGCAGTTGGTTAGTACAAAACACCCCACTAAGCTTAAGTGGTTTATTCATCTTATGCAAATATAAATTTACAAAATTCTACATATGTGATCATGGTAGAATTTTAAGTATGTTTATCAATGAAGTGAACCAAATTATTTTATAACTTATGATTTCAGAAAATAAGACATATTACTGTGATCATTCGATTGCTATAATTAGCAATTGTACATAGTGTAAGTGTATTGTTTTTTTTTTCTTGAATATTATTTTTTATTGTGTTTTTCTTTTTGATATCTGATTCAACAATTTAAACGTTTGAGTATCCGTGGAACTGAAATACACGGGTACCCGTGTACACGTGTAGCTACACGGTACACTGATACACGGGTACTCGGGTACCCGTGATGCTGTAAATACACGGGTCAATACACGGACGTATTAAATACACGTGAAATGGGGAGCTCTAGTTTAAATTTTCAATGGGAGCCGCACTTAACTCAATGAAGAGCCGCATGCGGCTCTCAGAGCCTTATTTGCCTACGTCTGATATATCGGATAGGGTTCAGAGTCCATGGACACAAGATGATTAAAGTTTGATCGTTCATTTGATTTGTTATGTCGTTTAAATTTTGTAAAACGTTTGATTTATTGTTGATTTTATGAAAAAAGATTTTAAATAGAAATATATAAATAATTTTGGAAGTGTTGTTTTAATTTAACAATTTCTAAATTTAAAATTGCAAAATATATGACGTCAGACTGGGGGAGGGTCCAAAAATCATGAAATTCGTGTGACGTAATTTATGGATGGCCCCTTAGTGTTCAAATAAACAGTAATAAACAAGAAATCTCTGATACAGCGCAGGAAGAAAAAGCGAAAACCGAAAGTGAACAGCGCCTGAACAAACACACCTCCCCATAGCGTTTCGATGCCATGATCGTCACGATTCTCACTTTACCTCACTGGCCGTGAGTATATCGAAACACCCAAAATTGACATATCTGCTTCGGTTACGAAAATAAAAAGGGGGAAGGGGTTGCTATTTTTGTATCCACCCTGTGTATTAAAAATATATAATTTTTTTAACTTAAAGAGATTAAAATAAAACTGTATATACCATTGTGTCCTTGTTGATTAAAATATACACTATAGAGTTACAAATTGACTCGAGAAATATATCTGAATGATTCTTACATGTTTTTACAAAATAATATTTAAATATTATAGATAATAACCAAAAAATAACTCTTCTATAAAAACAGCTCCGTAATTATCAACAATTTCATGTTTACGTAATTTAAATTTCGGCTATTTTGAATTAGAAGTCAAAAAAAATTTAGTAATCTTATCTTCTATATATATAAAGAAGGATGTTTGTGGGTCTGTGCGTCTGTGGGTCTGTGTGTGGATCTGTGTGTGGGTCTGTGGATCTGTGTGTACGTTTTTTATACAAATCTACAGTTTTATTCCGATCTTGATAAAATTTCGCATACATGACCTTCAAAGCATGAGGAAGGTCACTGTCTACCTCAGATTTCGGAAAAATAATAAATATCGATAAAAAATCGATATTCATGGTTATGGCAAGGCATATTAATGAGAAATATCTCATGACCAACAATGCAAGGCAAAGTTGGTACAACAATAGGTATCAACAATGGTATCAACACGCAATTCACAAACGCTCTGCATGGACCAACAATCAATATCTCATGACTAACAATGAAAGGAAAAGTTTGTGCAAGTGTAATTATCCCGGGCAACGCCGGGTACCTCTTCTAGTGTATATATAAAGAAGGATGTTTGTGGTGGGTAAGTGGGTCTGTTTGTCTGTATGTTTTTTATACAAATCTACAGTTTTATTCCGATCTTGATAAAATTTCGCATACATGACCTTCAAAGCATGAGGAAGGTCACTGTCTACCTCAGATTTCGGAAAAATAATAAATATCGATATAAAATCGATATTCATGGTTATGGAAAGGCATAATAATGAGAAATATCGCATGACCAACAATGCAAGACAGTTTTTGCAACAATGGTATCAACACGCAATTCACAAACACTCTGCACGGACCAACAATATATATCTCATGACCAATAATGCAAGGCAAAGTTTGTGCAACAATAGGTATCAACAATGGTTTCAACACGCAATTCACCAATAACAATGAGCTCAAAATGATAATGCAATGATAAAGCAATCCTTTCCAAGAATTATAACAATGAACATAAAATGATGATGCAATATGGATAAGTTTCAATTTTTAACAATGCATAGAATTCCTGTTATTCAGGTTTTTCTTAGAAAAGAGAGTTCTTAGTACTTAACAATTTCTTGAAAATCTTTAAAAATGATCAGTAGCTGGAGATAATGCTGAGTTAGCAGACTATTGAGAAAGAGTGGAAAGATGACAGAGAAAGCAAACCTTTATCTCCGTGCTGTATTCAGCAAATGGGAAGCAAGTAAATAGAAGAATTGGCGACCGCTAGACTACCCGAAGTGATGAAAGGCCAAATTTTGCTTCAACACAAAGAGAGAAGAGTGGAAATTCCAACAACATCAAGTGTATACATCTGAAGTAAGATTACCTGAGTAAGAAATTATTGGAGCGGTCCATCCATTGTGAGCCTTTAAAAAGATTTTTTTTCGAATTTTCATTAAGAATTTTTACTGTATTAATTCTAAGCATTTTCATGTGTTTATTTTTAAGATATTGCAAAATTTAATTTAATTTTTTGAGATTGTTCTGTTTACAGCCAAGTGTAATTATCCCGGGCTACGCCGGGTACCTTTGCTATTCTTCTATATATATAAAGAAGGATGTTTGTGGGTGGGTGGGTCTGTTTGTCTGTACGTTTTTTATACAAATCTACATTTTAATTCCGATCTTGATGAAATTTCGCATACATGACCTTCAAAGCATGAGGAAGGTCACTGTCTACCTCAGATTTCGGAAAAATAATAATTATCGATAAAAAATCGATTTTCATGGTTATGGCAGGGCATATTAATGAGAAATATCTCATGACCAACAATGAAAGGCAAAGTTTGTGCAACAATAGGTATCAACAATGGTATCAACACGCAATGCACCAACACAGGGCAGGGATCAGCAATCAATATCTCATGACTAACAATGCAAATCAAAGTTTGTACAATAGGTATCAACAATGGTATCAACACGCAATTCACAAACACATTGCATGAACCAACAATATATATCTCATGACCAACAATGCAAGGCAAAGTTTGTGCAACACTAGGCCCATTGTGTTCGCATCAACAATGGTATCAACGAGCAATTCACCAATAACAATGAGCACAGAATGATGATGTAATGTTAAAGCAATCTTTCCAAGAATTATAACAATGAACATAAAATGATGATGTAATATGGATAAGTTTCAATTTGTAACAATGCATAGAATTCCTGCTATTCAGGCTTTTCTTAGAAAAGAGAGTTCTTAGTACTTAACAATTTCTTGAAAATCTTTAAAAATAATCAGTAACTGGAGATAATGGAGAGTTAGCAGGCTATTGAGAAAGAGTGGAAAGACGACAGAAGAAGTACTCCTTTAGCTCCGTGATGTATTGAGCAAATGGGAAGCAAGTAAATAGAACAATCGGCGACTGCTAGACCGCACAAAGTGATGAATGGCCAAGTTTTGCTTCAACACATCGAGAGAAGAGTGGAAATTGCAACAACACTAAGTATACATCTGAGGTAAGATTACGTGAGTAAGAAATTATTTAGACTAGCGGTGGCATCCTTGGAGAGGTCCAGCCATTGTGAGCCTTTAAAAAGATTTTTTTCGAATTTTCATTAAGAATTTTTACTGTATTAATTCTAAGCATTTTCATGTGTTTATTTTAAAGATATTGCAAAATTTAATTTAATTTTTTGAGATTGTTCTGTTTACATCCAACTGTAATTATCCCGGGCAACGCCGGGTACCTTTGCTAGTATATGAATAAAAACTAACAATAAAATACTATGTGAGTATTCTTCTACGAGTATTCTTCTCGTATGTCAGAAATTTTCCTACGCATATATGACTTTGGGGTAGCTTTTTTCATGGAAGCAGAAAGATTGTAATCATTTCTTCTGAAGACTAGTCTCACCCCTCGAGTGAGAATAATCCCCTCCCTTTTAGAATACCTCAGGGAGAAAGTCTTCAAGCATAAAAGTAGAAGGAGAAAGTCAAACCCCAAAACAAAGGAGAAGCGTTCTGAAGTGGTTCACAAACGGGCACAAGTTTCAAAACGTTTTTGCCTCAGCACCACAAAAGCTAACTGGTAAAAATTTATTTTTAATAAGTAGGCTAGTAGACTGCTTTACTAAAAAAAAATATCAGTTGTGTTGTTAATGTTTTTTTTTAATATTTCATTTATTATTTATTGATAAAGATAATTTAGCCTTGTTTCACAGGATTATTAAATAATTTTCTTTTGTATCAGGGTAGGCACGGCAGTGCCAACCCTATAATATGTTTAACCAAGGTTTAGTGGGAACTTTTTCCACCAAAAAGTACCATTTTCATGAAAACGCTTAAACTTCGGGGAAAACGACTATAGGAGCTTGTTCCTATAAGTGATTAGAATAATTGGAAGAATATTTATGCAAATTGGGTAGTTGGTAGGATTACTGTAGCAAAAAGAATTTTTTTGGATACTGTAAGATCGGTCTCAGGTTCTGCTTATTGCAGATAGAAACAAAGTAAATACGTTATCTGGGGTAGTTTTGCATGAGGATTACTATGAAAAAAGTCGTTTTCACTACTTTGCAGTGGTTTCCGAGATAATTGTACCCTAATTTGCATATTTATCAAATCCTGTCACATTCGAGAGATTGGTCAGAAAGAGTTCCAGTAACTTTTAGTACAATCTGCATGTAATATTCTGTAAAATTGCCAACTTTCGTTTTAGTCTGACTTGTTCTACTCTTTCAAGATCAATTTGAATTTTGGTCACTTTCTGAGAAATTAAACGGAGAAAAATGCTTTGGATGTAGCGACAATAAGGGAGTTGACGAGTGCTTGTTTGTTGAAGCAACATTACAGTTGATGCATCATAAATAAACTTTTATGTTACTACACCATGATCTGTAAATTAAGGCCAGAGACGTTTGTAAAAGGAGACCTGGCAATAGACGATTTTCAGAAATCGAAACTGGAGTAACTGCGCAGAACCATTGCGGCCAAAAACTTCCGTTTCCGTGCCTTGAAATGTGCTAACACCCGGTTATAAACGGAAGTTTTTTGGCCGCAATGCTTCTGCGCAGTTACTCAAGTTTCGATTTTTGAAAATCGTCTAAAGCTCAAAAACGTGTAATAGACTCTATTACTTTATCCGTGCTTTCGGATTCGAAGTTGTTCAAACATTGAACCAGAGGGCGCTGCGTTAGTTTCGGTTTGAATGTTTTGGTTTCGCTTTTTCAAGTCACGTGTGTTGCAACCGTCGAATCGACGGCGTCGATGAAATCAGACTTAACCGTATTTCTTAAATCTCTCTGGATTCAAGTGCACTTTGCTTTGCAGTGCAAATCTCCCCGACGATTTCGGCATAATTCACCGTCACAGTATCGAACGCGGGACGACTTTCAATCCACGAAAAGGAATGCTAGTAAATGGATATGACAGATATAAGCATCGAGGTAAACTTTGCACTTTCGTATCGCCGATAGCACTTTCATCCATCCATTTTC
Organism: Rhysida immarginata; assembly: GCA_023313115.1. Lineage (NCBI taxonomy): Eukaryota > Metazoa > Arthropoda > Chilopoda > Scolopendromorpha > Scolopendridae > Rhysida > Rhysida immarginata. The sequence goes on along the minus strand of JAHWFO010095527.1, from coordinate 28,702 downwards.
GAACAGAGCAATTCCTTTCGTGTATTGAATGTCATCCTGCGTTCGATATGTGGCGCTAAATTATGCCGTAATTGCCGGGGAGAAAAAAAAAAAGTCTTTATTTAATATTATTGTGTATCAGGGATAAGGAAGGAAAGGAAAGAAGTGAAGGAGGGGCGTTTGGGTCACAGTATAGAGATAACTGACCACTTATCTCTATACTGTGGTTTGGGTTTTGTAGTATGACATCATATAATAACAGTCCGTTAATGCACGTTGACGTCACGTACGAATTGTCTTTGTAGTTGTATAAACATTGAACCAGATGGCGTGACGATCGAAGTTTGAATGGGAAACTGAAGGTTTGAATTATAAACTGAATTCTACATGAATTTCTCATTATATACGTTTGAATGGGAAAATGAGGAAATGCCAAGTCTCCTTACTTTAACGGTCTCTGATTAAGGCGATCATTGAACTAACATGTTGAATATATTATCGGTAAAGCAAATAAAGCACTTTACTTGTTTCGCTCAATATCAAAAGGTCTAAGTATGGAAGTCAAATTAGTTCTGTACAAATCTTTAGTTAGATCCATTCTTGAATATTGTGCTATTTGCTGGGACCCTTACTGTGAAAGTTCAATTGTTAAGCTTGAAAAAATTCAAACAGGGCTGTTCGTATTATTTTCAACAATTTTGATAGGCATTCTTGTGTAACAAAATTAAGAAATAGCCTAAATTTACCTGAATTGCAGATTAAAAGGAAAGAATTAAAGTTAAAAACTCTTTATAAAATCTTTAATAACATGAGTAATCTTAAAAAAGAAAATTCCCTAGAGCCTCCAAACTATATCTCCAATAGAACCGATAATAAAAATAAGATCAAAAAAAGAGCTTGTAGATGTAAGTTTTTTGCAAAGTCTTTTTTTCCGGATACAATTACAATACTCATTTCCAAAAAAGTTGGGACAGTGCAAAATATATAGAAAAAACAAAAAGGGATGATGTAACAAAACTTTCTCGCGAATACAAAATACCAGATACGTTTATAAAATGACATAAATATACTGTGTGCACCAAAACATTTTGTATCGTGGCCGGGACGTTCATTTTGAATGGGGGTGTTGCAACACGTTCCAAAATAGTACGGACATACGTTGTAGAAAGCGCCGTTAGTAGTGGAACCTTCCGAATTGTTCGGGAATAATCTAGAATGATGACGTCGTACTACATTCCGTATAAATAACAGTTGCCATCCGTCGTTCAGGTAACTTATTCGGAACGATGGGTCGAGGCAAGCCAGTTAGCGAAGATCTTCGTGTTCGAATCATTCAAGAATTCACAAACAACGTTTCTCAGCGTGCAATAGCCAGAAGATTTAACCTGTCATCATCTACAGTACATAATATTATCAAGCGCTACCGAGATAGTGGTGAGATCACAGTTCGGAAAGGCCAAGGTAGAAAACCTATTCTGAATGCTCGAGCTCTTCGGATCCTCCAACGTCACTGCGTCACGCATAGGAATGCTGAAATTACGGACATAGCCACGTGGGCCCGCGATTTCTTCGGGAAGTCATTATCGTTTAATACTGTACGCCGGTGCATCCACAAATGCAAACTTAAGTTATACTGTGCACAACGGAAGCCATACATCAACAAACGACAGCAACGTCGCCGTCTGATATGGGATCGAGCCCATCGCAATTGGTCCCAAGCACGCTGGAAGAACATATTGTGGTCCGATGAATCAACCTTTACGATTGTTTACGGAAATAATGGACGCCGTACACTCCGGACCAAAGACGAAAAGGATTTTCCCGCGTGCTACAGGCGTTCGGTACAGAAACCACCGTTTGTCATGGTCTGGGGCTGTATTAGTGGCCATGGAATGGGAGACTTGCACATCTGCAATGGCACCGTCAATGCTGAAGCGTATATACAGATCCTGGAACAAGCTATGGTGCCATCTAAGAGGCGCCTGTTTGGACGACATCAGTGTATATTTCAACAAGACAACGCCAGACCGCATGCTGCGCGCATAACTTCTGCATGGCTACGTCGGCAGCGCATTCGTATGTTGGATTGGCCCCCTTGCAGCCCGGATCTGTCGCCTATAGAAAACGTTTGGCGTATTATTAAACGAAAACTACGACAGCGACGACCCCGGACAGTTGAACAGCTGAAAACCTATATCCAACAGGAATGGGACAGAATTCCGGTTACGGTGTTAGAAAGATTGGTGTCATCGATGCCCAGAAGATTACAGTGTGTCATCAAGAGGAGAGGTGACGCCACACCGTGGTAAACGCCGTGCTGTCCCAACTTTTTTGGGAGTGTGTTGCACGTGCCAAACAGGAAAACCACCTGTATCTTTGTTTAAGCATATAAGATATGTGATCCCATGCCTAATTTATCGTTTATGTATTGTAATGCGTTGAAATAAACGGCAATACAATAATCCAAACAAATGTGTTGGAGTTCTTCTTATATGTTGCACTGTCCCAACTTTTTTGGAAATGAGTATTGTAGTTTATGGAATTTACTGCCAAATGATATTGTCATGGCAAGTAGTTATAGTAATTTTAATCACAAGTTAAAACAACTTCGTCCAACAAAAACTTGTAATTATCACGATATTACAAAATAGGAATTGAGTTATCATGTAAATTATTACTGGATATGTACTTAATTGTTTTGTTACCCTGTACATTATATTTAATAAATAAATAATAAATAAATGAATAAATAACTAGGCAAAAAACCAGGGTTAATGACTTTTTCTGTCACTGGTTGTATTCAGTCTAATAGGGCCGTAATTTTATTCGTATTTCTATGGTCAGCAAATAAGATTTATTTATATGGCCTTACCAAGAATAGATCATGATGGTAGAGAAGCAAGGAGATCTTTTCTCGGCCTTACTTGTTGATCATGGTTTACATTAATTGCTAAAATATAATAAACGCTGGATTTAAACAATGCGAATTGCTTCTAATCCGACCCGATGCGACGGGTCGCCCTCTATAGTGATCATTTTCATTAATCTGATACAACAATAGTGGGATGGGATAGATCAACGACCACCTTAATTTAGAGATCATGTACTACACTATCAAATTGTTACCATTCCATTTCACTATTAATATGTAGTTTTATATGCATTACCAATATCGGAAGAAGACTATTTCAACTATTGTTCTGTCATCAATATATGGATGCCCATGCAGCAATATCTGAAGTTGCTGATCGTAATCTGCTTGTTGATTGGTCGACATAGCTAACGAGAAATACAGGCCCCGGCCAACACCACCTCTACTCAAAGCCTGAGCGCGAAAATTTCATACATTGTTACATCACCATACTGAGTCATGTTTAATCGTATTTCTGCCAATAATAAGCCCTAAATTATGACTCCGCATGAAGATGTAACAAGGTATGAAATTTTGGCGCTTAGGCTTTGAGTAGAGGTGGTGTTGCCCCGGCGCGGAAAAGCCACCTGACCATACTAGTCCGAGTAACAATGTAACCTTCATTGTTTCCATCTTAGATTTTAACAATCGATATTTTTTCGTTTGTTGAAATAAAAGAAGGTTGGATTGTTGGCCGGACTACTATGATCAGGTGACTTTTACGCGCCAGGGCGTGACCACCGAGAGACAAGGTCTGAGCGCGGATTCGTCACACATTGTTAATCATCATTAGAAGGGTATTGTTGTTCGTATTTCTACCAATAATAACTCTTAAATTAGCCCACTGTATGACGTTTAAATCTAAGGATGATGCAACACTGTATGACGTTTCCGCGCTCAGGCCTTGTCTTTTGGTGGTCACGGCCAGGGCCTGTCTTTCTCGTTGGCTACGATTGGTCGAGAAATTACGTCACTCGCTCTGTCGACGAGGCCAACGAGGTCTGGAAGCGGAAAAGTCACCTGACCGTTAGGGTGCTAGCAACAATCAAATTTTCATTGTCTCCATCTTGGACGTTAGTGTTTTTTCTTTTGTTGGAGACAATGAAGGTTGGATGGTTGAAGGAGTATCAAAATTATTAAAATTCTTTCCAAAAATCCGATTTCAAATTAACTAGCAGACCACAGTTATAAATTTCACTCACTAGATATTGTCACCACCATGAGTTTAAGGTCAGTGCACTAAATGTGAAAATGTATGTCTTTATTTACATTACATGAACATTACCATAATGTTTAAAGCACCCAATGCTACACTTAAGGGGGAGTTACTAATTTAAGCAAGCAAAACTGGCACCACTTGTAACATTAAAAAAATGTTAATGATAATTAATTCACGGTACCAAATGCATTAAATATTAACTTTTTAAAAAAAGTAAATTTGCTTTTTTAAAAAAAATTGTAAATTCTTATCAAAGAAAAGATTTACTTATATAAAAAAATGTTAAGTGAAATTACTTAAGATGCTCCGCTAGCACCAAGAAATTAAATTACTAAAGTGCCATATAGTGGATTTATGATCCAAACATCATTTGAATCAGACATTGCGTTGTGTTTTTTTTGGTTTTTATTTTTTAACCAGAATCTTAAGTTAATTGAAAAATTGGCTGAGAAAGACTAAATAGGTATGTATACAATTTAAATAGAAACAGAGACATAGGAAAAGAAAATATTCAAATTTTAATAAACAAGAAAGTTTATAAATTTATCCCATATTCTTTTTAAAAGATCATTAAAGTGGATTTCTCCAAGAAATATAGTAAGCATTACAATGGTATTACAAGTAATATAAAAAAATAATATTATCCCCATGCTTGAATCAAGCCTAGTTATTATAATACTTTAAATGAAAGAGGTATAGAATACACAGAATCAGTGTATAAATAAACATGGTTTTAGAACCGGTTGCGTGGCTAACACAAAATCAGACATTAAAGTTTTAATGTTTAAATGGCAAAATAACATAACACAAAGTTATTCAGAAATTGTTGTATGGCTAACCAATGAGTTTAAAATAACTCATGGATTGATTCAATCATTAAACAAAACATAAGAGAAGCAACATTCTCTTACAAATTCAAAATTTCATATCACAAAGATATGAAAAAAATAGCATTTTAGCTAAAAAAAAAAAAATTTAAATGGGACTACTCAGCAATCGACTACATACAGGATGCAGACCAAAGTGGGACACAAGTTAATAAATTACCCCCCTCCCCCAAAAATTGATGAAAGAATAATTTCAAATTACTTATTGGCCTAGACTGAAGATAGAAGAGAATGGAAAAAAAATTAACAATTAAATGAATTTAGAAAGGTTGAAGTGTCCAAATTAAAAATTAACTAAGTCCCAGTCAGCATGACGCACAACAACAGTGTGGAGATTTACATGTTTGAAATTGGATGAAAATGATATCCGGAGAAGAGATTGTCTGGGAAACCAGAACAACCTGTATCATAGTTCATAAAAAAGAATGTCCATCTCTACAGAATTAACAGGCGAGGGTGAAAATTGAAAAGTTGCTTACATGTCCTGACATTGATGCAAAAAAAAATATATATATGTTACTCCATTTGGTTTGAAGATTGTACTATGAAAAACACACTGAAGAGGCGGTAAACACAAGATGGAAAATGCTGCTGTTGGAACTGGAACCGGTGTTATGGCTCCAGAGGGGCACCCTTGGATCGTAAAACAGGCAGGGTGCCTAGGCGCACATACTATAGGAATACAAGACAATGGAAGTGGCTAGGTCAAGCTTCTACGCAGGACCGGTGCAGCAGTCCATCAGAAATTGCACTGACTGGATGGAGAAGGCAGTCAGACCAAAATGGGATGAAAGGCAATCCCAAATGGACCGTGCGAACGGGCACTCGAAAAACACATGGTCGATGGATTCAGGAGATCGACAAAACAGGCAACCAGCAGAACCGACTACTCCCCACTGATGTAACCGCTGGAGAGTATAAAAACCATGGTGCAGCAGGCGCCATTGGAAGTTGAATACAGTCCTCTCAAAAACAAGGGACTTGATAGCCTTCAAGATGGCTGACCATGGATACTGGGGGTGCCAGCGCACGATGTCAGAAGACGCACCCCGGTCGGCCTGCTGGAAGAACCAAGATAGACGAAGGCTTCCCCAGTCTTGTGAGTCTACCTGACGCAGATCTTGAATAAAGGTCGCTAAGTCTCTCTGGATTCGGTTGTAGAACCCAGGAGATCGTAGGTTGATTGTCACTGGCAGCGAAGTGGGAACTGGTAGCCCATTCACCTTGAGGAAGAAACGCAGGTGCAGGAACAGAAAATTGGCCCAGATGGGAGGAAGACCCGGATCGAGGCAGCCATTCTGGCCGCAATGAGGTAGTGCCGGATGTTAGGCAGGCCCAGGCCTCCTCCCTCGAAGGGGATATACAGCAGTTCCCGGCGAAGGGGATGACGGGCTGCTGCATACCCCCAAATACAGTCTGCAATGGCACTGTGCACCTTCTTCAAAAGTTGAGGAGATGGCAAGGCGAATAGGCATTTCGATGTCAATAGGGACAAGACGTGTGACTTGATGAACCTCGCCTTGAAAAACATCGAGGTGGAATAACGAAAGTTCTTGCCAAGGCGAGACAAACACTTGTCAATAACTTGCTGCCAGTGACGAGAGTCCATGTCTGGTAGAAAGGAGAAGACGTATCCCAGCACTGTGATTTGCTCACACCACGTTATTGGGAAGGTTTGAAGATAGTCCACTGTCCACTTCCCAATAGCGATGCCTTTAGACTTGACGAAATTGATGGAACTTCCCGTCGAAGTGCTAAAGTGATCGAAAGATTCTTTATAGATGCCCAGGGAATACGCATCAGATGCAAATAACACTACATCATCAGCGTATGCCAGCGTACGGATGTTGATGGAAGCAGCTGGCAAATCGTACCCCCGGACATCTGGGTGGCGATTAAGAAATTGTAATAATGGCTCCAAATAGAAAATATATAAGAGGGGAGAGATGGGACACCCCTGCCTAACGCCTTTGGACAGTTCGAAGAAAGGCGAGTTGGAGCCATTAATCGCCACGCATGACGTGGCAGAAGCATACAGTGCTGAGAAAATCGTAGCAAATTTCCGAAGATGAAGATGGTGAAACACTCGGAAAAGAAACACGTGATTCACCTTGTCAAAGGCCTTTTCCTGGTCAAGACTTAGGACGGCAAGAGTCTGACGACGCACACACGCTTCCTCCATAACACATTTGATGGTGATGATGTTGTCGGACATCCTGCGAGATGGAATGGAGCAGGATTGTCCCGGATCGAAGAACTCGTCGGCGAAGCATTTTAGCCGTTGTTGTAGCACGCCATTGAAGACCTTATAATCTGTGTTGAGTAGAGTAATAGGCCTCCACTGAGTGACGAGTTCAGGATTCGGTACTTTGGGGAGTAAGATGATTCTCCCCGCGGTAAAGTCCGACGTGATGGTGGAAGGGTCCTTAAGGATGGAGTTGAAAACTTGCACCAGGAAAGGCCCAAGAAGTTTCCAAGTCGCATTGTAGAAAGAATACGGGATGCCATCTAATCCAGGGCTGGACTGATGACGGCCATCCATCGACAGAAACTTCTTGACTTCGTCTTCGGAAAAGGGACGGGTAATTGACAGGTCAGCATCCGCAGTGAAAGGTCTAAGTGCCTCGATCCAATTCGTCGTGGCGTCGGATGGAAAGACTGGGTGGCCAAAAAATGATGAAAAATGGGAGTGAAAAGCCGACAAGATGTCAGCGTCGGTATCCACTATCCCATTCTCCACCACCAAACGATGGCACCTCTTCTTGTTGGCGCGACGCCTCTCCTCAGCGAACGCAGCTGACGACATATTCCGGACGTCAGACGCCCAGGACAGTTTGGCCCTGAGATCTGCGCCGGCGGCCTTGCGGATCATTAGAGCATTGATCTCGCTCTTCACCTGGCGGATGTCATCAGCATATGCCCCCTTCGGGATGGAACAGCGGATGAGGCGCAGGATTTCTTGGAGCATGAGGAGATGGCGCCGATTGCGTCTAGCAGCATCACACCCAATCTTTCTAAAGAAGCGACGGAGCTTAGATTTAAAGGAAAGCCACGAAGCTAGCGACGGAGGCAGGTTGTGAAGATGTCTTTCCACAAACCGAACGAACATTCCCTTGTATCTATCGATGTCAAGCAGAGAAACGTTCAGGAACCAATTGTCCGAAGTAGTACCTGCAGAGGAGGCAGGGAATGGAGGGTTCCAGGACCACTTGATGGCACTGTGGTCTGAAAAAGAGCACGGAATGACCTCCATGGAACCAGGAGCACCAGCGAAAGTGGCGTCTACTAGAAAAAGGTCCAACCTTGATGACACAGAGGGCCCTTGGTGAAAGGTGGACCCCCATTGGTTGGAATGGGAAGAAGACGCCCACAGATCGAATAGTGCATTCCGCTGGCACAACTGGTAGACGTGCCCAGATGAAAAGATGTTGTTCTCATCCGGATGGCAATTGAAGTCCCCAGCAACCACTGCAGGCAAGGACGAGCACAGGTAGAAGTCCAGGTCTTCAAAGAATGTCCGTTTCTCTGCTGATAAACACGGGGCGTACACATTAAGCAATCGGAATTTGAGACCAGATAGCAGGAGGTCCCAAGAAATTACCCTGCACTCACAGTCAAAGACGCAGTTCGACACCACAATGGAGGGGTTGAAGATGATGGTAGCAACCCCCTGTCCATGTGGCGAAGATGAGTTGATGAAGAACTGCGCAGATGGATATTGACTGCGAAGGCCAGGTAGGTTAGCAAGCTGTTGCGAAGCAGCAAGTTTAACCTCTTGAAGGAGTAGGATATCTGGCCTGTACAGGGCAACGAATGACGACAAAACCGATTGCTTGAAAGACGAACCAAGGGAACGAACGTTTAGGGAAAAGACCTTCACTGCGAATTTAGGCTGACGGGGGCTGACCTGTATCTGAAGGAGTCTTGAGCCTCACAGATGACGGAGGAGGCTCAGATGTCTTCCGTCTAGGGGAGCGAGCACGTCCCGAAGAGGAAGAGGGGCTGCGATGATGAC
>JAHWFO010095527.1:0-13501 GCA_023313115.1 Rhysida immarginata | reverse complement strand
TCAATTAAAGGTTTTGATTTTTCTTATAAGAAATCAACATTGAAATATCCCTGAAAATCGCAGGTAATTGATACGTTCCGATTGAGCAGAACAGACACTGATGTGGTATATATGATCAAATTTTCATGGATGATTTCGATGCTTTTTGTAACCTTGGATTAGGTGAGATGTAAACAGCAACTATTATAATAATTAGTACATACACTTCGTAGCTATTATAAAAATGCTTTGAAAAGCGTAAAACAGCGCTTTTGCAATCCTCTTAACCCAGCTGAGAAGTGTGGCTCTCCAAAATGGACCAATTGCAAGCTTGAGTGGCGCCACAATCGAACTGCTTTGAAAACGAGGCATATGGGGCAAGATAGTGCTCCGATGCACAATTATAAAAATGTGTATTCTTTATTTACTGAAATTAACGAGTTGTTTTGCTTTATCTTCTGCATGAAAGATAATTCTTACAAGGAGAGGGCCCCAACGAACAATCAAGTTTTCTGATGCCCTTTGGTAGGATGGTAGTCTGATATGCCCTTTTCCTAAAGCCAAGTGCGCAGCCTCCAACTTGGCCCTATTTTTGAGAAAATCCCTTTTAAAGTCTGTCTTATATTACTAGTGTAAACTGCATCTCGACAACTGTAGCTGTATTATCACAACGGCGAGCAGCCAAGTAGTTAACGTTCGAGCGTAGAATCACGAGATCGCGGGTTCGAGTCCACGCGTTGACTTTTTTTTTTTGGTAGCAATAAAGACGCTACCAATATTGCAATTCCTAGACCTTCTCTTTTTATTTTTTTTTATTTTCATAACGCTGTTATTTCCGGTTTGGTAAGCTAATGGTATAGACGCTGCGATGGAGTCAATACCTAGCACTTCTGGAGCCTGCGATAATAGTCTACGTCTTGTAAAGAAATTGAGCAAGATTATAGTACAGATGAGAGAATTGACGTGTTATTTTATCCAGCGACTGTGCAGCAAAAGAAAGAACTCACCGATGGAATATTTCATATGCGAAAATTGCTGATTGAATCCAGTGTCATAACAGACACAGCGAGTACAACAATTAGCAACCGATCAATGCTCCTAGGCAAAGAATTATTCCCAAGATTTATACAAATGATCGACGAAATGGAGTTCACGGAAGAAGAGGCTAAGGTATTAGAACAAGATACACGTGATCCTGTATCCAAAAAACAAAAAGCGACAAGCAGCGAAGAAGAAGAATCGGAAACGCTCGATAAAATTCCGTATACTATCAAAATTAAAGCTGTGGAATTGGCCCAATCACAGCCGAAATGGTCGATAAATGCTTTGCGCAAACAACACATTTTTAAAAAGCAGATCGCAATTATCTACTTGGAAAAAACATATTGAACAAGGCGGCACCCGATATGATAAGTTAGAGGTCATAAACAGGAGCGTGTATGATCGATTTATTGAAGCAAGAGACGATCAAAAGGGCCTAATTACGACTCACATGCTGAAGCAATGGGCGCTGCATTCCAATTTCTTGACTGAACTTTTGAGTTTGTTGCATCGGACAGATGGGTGAAGAATTTCAAAAGAATGTTTCACATATCTCAACGACATGTTACGCGATATGTAAGTGCAAAAGATACAGCAACGCATCAAGAACTATTAGAAACTGCTGTGAAATATCAAGAGCAAAGGTATGCAATTAATGCTAATTTTGATCCCGATTACGTTATAAATACTGACCAAACGGGTGAGTACAGAATCAGCAGCTGTCGCACTCTTTCTCACAAGGGCGAAAAAGTAACTGAAGTTGCAGTTGTCCAAATGCAAAAATTAACGCATTCATAACAGCACAGTACTCTATAACTTTATCTGGCAAATTGTTGCAAAGAGTATTCGTTTGTTTGCAAGAAAGCACCGGAAAATTTGGTCCTCGTATACTAATGGAAGTCGAACAATACACGTAGCAGTATGCCAACGTTTATGTCACATCGACAAAATCCGGAAAGCTACAAAAGGACACGTACAAACAAATTCTTAACATAATACAACCTTATGTTACAATGAATCTATTTTTGTATATCGTGGACTCTTGGAATGGTCAGAAATCTGTAACCATGCATCAGATGAAGTTAACTAACGGACAGGGTCTTCCTACGTGTACCTTATCGATCATCCCGCCGAAATGTACACCATTGTGCCAACCATGTGACGTTTATTTTTATCGTCAAATTAAAAATTTTATACGTCGTATGCAGAATTGTTCATATCTTTTGGAAACGAACAAGGAAATTACATCGAGGGCAGATGTCATAAAAATTCATGCACTCATTCACGATCAATTACAGGCTCCAATATATTCGAATATGATACGGTAATTATGGTGTACAGATTTCTTTATAAAAATATAATTTCTTGCAATATACAGGGTGTTTTTGAATTGAGTACAGATTTTTTGGGAGATGATAGAAGAGGTCCTTAGAAGTATTTTTTGTCATATGAACATGGGGTCCCCGCAGCTCCGTTTACTTACAATATTGCATTGAACAATCAAATGACACCGGGACGCAGTGTGCGTTGGTAGGCCTAGATTATTTTATTTTTAACAATTAACACAAGCAATCTACTGTATGACTTTTACAGTAATTGTTCGAAATGACCGCCGTTTGCTTCATAGCACAATTCGCAACGCCTTTTGAAGGACTGATGTACGCGTGGAAACAGTTGATTAGCACGGTCGCTGATGTCACCTGCTGCCGCGACAACACGAGCCGCCAATTTTTCTTCGGTATCTACGGGTTCGGAGTACACCATTGATTTTATGCTTCCCTATAAAAAAAAATCCATCGGTGTGAGATCTGGCGATCTCGGTGGCCAAGCAACTGGTCCGCCACGACCAATCCAACGTACAGGATATGTCTCATATAGGTAATCTCTAACTGCTCTTGTGTAATGCGAAGGTGCGCCGTCCTGTTGAAACCACATCAATAATCTAGGCCTACCAACGCACACTGCGTCCCGGTATCATTTGATTGTTCAATGCAGTATTGTAAATAAACGGAGCTGCGGGGACCCCATGTTCATATGACAAAAAATACTTTTAAGGACCTCTTCTATCATCTCCCAAAATATCTGTACTCAATTCAAAAACACCTTGTATAGTAACATTTGATTGTATTTATATCAGATACGCCTGGAATGCTGCCAAATTGAAGCCTACAAAAGCAAATCTTTTGAATGTAAATCAAATTTCTTTTCCGGAATGCATGAAAAAGGAAAACTGCAACTGCAAGATTAGTCCTGCATTCATCCAATGTTCTTGGTGTCGCACACATTTGTGTTTCAAATGTTTTTTTGAAGAATATCATCCAGCACGTTGTATTCGAGAAGCCTAACTGTAAATATTCTACAACTTCGAAATTTTTTGTTAAAACGATTATTATTATGTTATTTTATTATAGCGCCCAATAAGGGCAAGAAGCAAAGACATCAAAACCTGAACATAGGAAATGAAAAGTTAAACATTAAAAAATTTGTTTTTTTTTTAAAAATCCATATATGTTTTTGAATTATTTACACTTTGATAACAGATATTATTATCATAATTAGTTGAAAATGTGTTCCTTATTGCTCTTACTTGTTAAAAATATTTTTTTCATTTTAATAGAAAAATATATTAAAAAGTGGACGATAGCACAGTTACAAAACATTAAAAGAAAAAAAAAAAAAAACAAAGCCTAACACGGATGGATTCGCACTCGAGATCTTACGGTTCGTACGCCACGATATTACCTGTTCGGCTGCCGATGTTGTGATGATTACCAAGGTTCAGTTTACACTAGTTATATAACACAGACTTTAAAAGGGATTTTCTCGAAAATAAGGCCAAGTTGGAGGTTGCGGACTTGGTTTTACGAAAAGGACATATCAGACTACCATCCTACCAAAGGGCATCAAAAAACTCGATTGTTCTTTGGGGCCCTCTCCTTGTTAGTATATTTTAATTGTTAAAAATTGTTTTAAATACACAATCCAGTATTAAAAATTAACAATTGTTAGAGCAAATATATTCAATTCAAAGATTAACAATCTAAATTTATCGTTGATTTTTACCTCAGTCAAATATTAATTTCAATCAATAATTAACACCCATGTTTATAATTGTGATTTTCTTGCCACATATGCCTCGTTTTCAAAGCAGTTCGATTGTGGCGCAGTTCGATCAATAAGTTAAAAAGAATGATTTTACCGCCATGGCGGATAAATAGAGCGCTTTTTCGTGTTCCAGCATCGAGATCAACCACGGATACCTAGAACTAACCTGCATTTTGAAACACATGAAATACAATTATGTAAATAAGAAAAGTGAATTGTAAATTCCAAAGTAATTAAACTAAAGTAGAAAGGGAGATTAAACTAATAAAATTGAAGAACCAAAAGGTTACATGGAAAGTATAATATTTTTTTGTACAGGGCGATTCAAATTCAATGTAAAAAACTTTCAGGGGAGGTAGTATAGTGATCTTAACCAAAAAGTTGATAATGAACATGCGTCCTAATTTGAATGATAACTGAGATATGAACAGAAATAAAAATGCCGCCACTAAAATCAACAGGTTAATAACTCAGGCTCTGTAACGCCTAGTATAATGAATTTTAAAGGAATAATAGCGTAAATAAAGCCTTGTATACCGTTAAAATTTGATCGTACTACAACGAGTAGTTTCCGAGTTACGCATTCAAAATCGTAGCAGTGCTCACATGCGAGTACTAACCAGCGTGTGTTATGATTTTGAGTGCCTTTACTTGGTTGATTTATTGGTTTATTAGAAAATTTGGCGTCGACTACTACGGTCATTTTGCGCTTTTTACACAAGTTATAACTGTAAACACAAACATCCATGGCCACGGCGGGATTCGAACCCACGACCAGGCGGACTGAATACAAGAAAGCCTACGCTCTAGCCCTCTCGGCCACCTGGGAACTTGGAAACTACTCGTTGGAATTCCATCAAATTTTATCAGTATACACAGTTTTGTATACCCTATTATTCCTCTAAAACTCATTATCCTAGGCGTTGCAGAATCTGAGTTATTAACCTGTTGATTTTAGTGGCGGCATTTTTCTTTCTGATGAAAAATAGGAAAGAAAATTCCGCAGCCTGGATTCGAACCAGGAGCCTTTGGCTAGGACCGCCAACGCGCCAACTAATTGCGCCACTGCGGCCATGAAAGCTAACCGTTATTTACATGACCTTAGGGCTTGGTTGGAGCAGTTACCTAGTTCGCAGGCCGGGACTATCTTTCTTAAAGAGTAAATTCATTAAAGAATAAATCAGGCCTGCGAACTAGGTAACTGTTCCAACCAAGCCCTAAGGTCATGTAAATAAAGGTTAGCTTTCATGGCCGCAGTGGCGCAATTGGTTGGCGCGTTGGCGGTCTTAGCCAAAGGTTCCTGGTTCGAATCTAGGCTGCGGAATTATCTTTCCTATTTTTCATCATAATTTGAACAGCTGAATTTGGCGTACAATAAAACCCTCACTAAAAATCTTATGATTTATTCTTTATTTTAATTTCTGTTCATATCTCAGTTATCATTCAAATTCGGACCCATGTTCATATGAACTTTTTTGCTTAGAATCACCTATACTACCTCCACTAAAAGTTTTTCACATTGAATTTTAATCATCCTATATATTCGAACAAATAAAAAGCCTTTTCTTTTCTAGGCATTCTATATAATGTTAAACGAAGTGAGCGTCAATTATTGAAGCATTCTGTGTAAGCATCTATCATTTATTCATTTTACATTGCTAAAGCTTTTATGCGTATATCTATTGTTGAATCAAGCGAATAATATGTCTAACAGAAGTTAGCTAGGGATAATGTTAGGCTAACAGCAATTTGTTGTGGAAAGCAATTATTTATGGATAACAGCAGGCCTAACAAATCGTTAGGGGTTGTTAGTTATATTACATGCCATACTTAGTACTGAAATGATACCATTAGAACATGTACTACTAAACAAATTTCAAGCATCATTAATTAGTCGTTAAATTCATCCATGCCACGTCGTTACGAGTTGTTTGATTTATTACATGCCATGTTTTTGCACTGAAAGTTTCCGATGCTACAAAATGGTACCATAGAAATCGTATTACTAAACCAATTTCTACTACCAGTACCTAACACGTTATATTCATGCATGACAGGTCATTACGAGTCGTTTGATATATTACATGCCATAGCCTGCATTGAAAGTTATCAATGGTACCATATGGTAACTAAACCAGTTTCTACTATATTTAATTACACACTATATTCCTGCAAGACACATCGTTACGAGTTGCTTGATATAATATATCCCATGTCTTTGCATTGAAAGTTTCCGGTGCTACCATATGGTCGTGCTACTGAACAAGTTTCTACTATCTTTAATTACATGTTACGTCTGCTTCTCGGTCGATCGGCTAAACTCGTCTAAGTTCACCTGAACTCGGCTCCCCCCAAGTTTACCAGAATTTACCCGTATGGGCGTTTCACTTCCGAGGGTGACGCATGAGACACGTTCATTGTCCAGAAAAAAGTTTGTACGCGGTGCGCCCAAAGAATTTTCAGTTCAAAAAATATTCAGTCTTTAAGTAGCATAATAAGATATCTCATTGCGTAAATTCAATCATCTTATACAGAAATTTATTAACGAGAGTATGGAGACTATACAATTTATTTTCCCAAGTATGCTGCATGCTTGTTTGAGTTATTGTTACCATGGTATCTATGCCAGTATTGAACAAATCAGCATCAAGTGTATAATGCTACGATACGACGGCTTTCCTAAGCATCATCTGCGGTCGTAAGTCATCTATCACTTTGGCCCGTTTACAATGAAAATCTACAATTGCTGGACAGATCTCTAAACATTTTGCATGGGTGTCTGAACATAATCGTACTCAATGTTTCCGTAACCTAACATTAACACTGTTTAATTTACTCTCCTTGGTGGAAAATTATTTCGGTACAGAAATCACTACATCCGTGAGAATCGATCTTATTACACTGCTCAAAACAATTACAGGAACACTTGTAGAATCCCCTACAGAGGGCGTAAATAATACTTTTTAGCAATTTCATCTTCTGCAACATGAAACCTACTATCTCCCTCATAGGAAATGGTTGAAGCCAACACATTTTACTGCCAGATGTTCTGAGAAATTTGCATAGCAATATAACCCCCCAGAAAACAAAGTAGTTACATACCAGTACACTCTTTGCTTGGAGATAACGGTCGAACATTAGAAGGTGCAGGCATTCCTGGAACGTTGTTGTCAGTGCTCTGACATGCCACGAAGGCATCTTGAAGCAGTAGAAGCTGCGAGAGCCGTAACATTGCTCCAAACGGGTCAATCATTTCGGACTGTGGCAAATGCTCTCAATATATCCTCTTCCGTCATTTTCCAACTGTGGACACGATTCCAGGCGACTGGCCAGTACACACGAAGAGCTGGGCAAGGTCGCCGATGCCAACAACCGCCAATCAAGATCGTTATGTGCGGAATTGTGCCCTGCGCCGAAGAACCTCAACGGAAAGAAACCTGAGAAATGACCTGCAGATGTCAACTGGGGTAGCTGTTTCAGATCAAACAATCCGGAACAGATTACGTGAAGTTGGCTTGAGAGCCAGACGACCAAATCGAGTGCCTAGGCTAACCTGCCAGCACATACAGGCGCGACTAGAGTTTGCACATCAACATGTCACCTGGCAGCTTCGCCAATGGCGTTCTGTTCTCTTCACAGACGAGTCAAGATTCCACCTGACCCGCTGTGATGGCCGTCTACGTGTCTAGAGACGACGTGGTGAGCGAAACACCGACGCAACAGTTTGTGAGACTGACCGAATGGGATGTTGTTCCATTATGGTTTAGGCTGGCATCTCAATAGACCATCGAACGGAACTTGTGGTCGTCCGAGGGCGAATGACCGCTGACGTTTACATTCGTGACATTCTGGAAGAACATGTGATTGTTGCTGCACATGCCATGGGGCCTGGATTCCTTCTGATGTAGGATAATGCTCGTCCACACGCTGCAGCTCTCACTCGAGATTTCCTATGGATGCATAGCATTCAGTCCATGAGGTGGCCTGCAGTGAGTCCAGACCTAAATTCCCTTGAACATCTTTGGGACATGCTTGACAGGCAAATCCGACACCGCCCTTCAGCTCCAGAAACACTGCAACAGCTCATCCAGGCACTTACTGAGGAATGGGACCGGCTTCCCCAAGATCACATCCGTCGACTGATACGGAGCATGCCTCGAAGGTGCATGGAGGTTACTGCAGCCCATGGTAGGCATACACATTACTGAGTGGTGCAAAAACTGATCCCTGGAAGAAACAGGGCATTCTCCTCACAACGTCCAAAGGACATTTCACTTTGTTTTAGGCAGGGGTCCTGCAGTTTTCTGTTTTTTCTTTGTTTCTTCACCAGTTGTTTCAATAATGCATTCTATTGTTAAATAGACCGTCTTTTAATGATCACATACAGAGATTTTGTCCATATTATTTGTAGTTGCTTCTGCACGCTGCTTAATAGAAGTGTTCCTTTAAATGTTTTGAGCAGTGTACTTTACCTTTTAAGCCACTTAAGTATTTAATTTAATTAAAGAATTTCTGCTTGAACGAACCCTTTTTGAAAAAATACAAGACAATTTCTTCATTTTCATTTTAAGTACCCCCCTCCCCCATTAAATCTTCACTATAATATCTGAACTGTAAATAACTTAAAATATTCAAACTTTACAAAAGCGGATAGGGAGAGGGAAGTTTAAAAAGAACAAAAAACATACGTCATCTCCAGATACGTTTTCCTTTCAACTTGTCGTGGATTCAGGTATCCATCCTCGCTGACTAATTCCTTTTCCGTGAAACCAATTGCATTATTCGAATCTTCGATCATTTCATAATTATCATAGTCTAAGTTACTGCTTCTTACTGAAGCATAAAGGTGATAGTCATCGTTAGTTTCGTCAATATTTTGTGTCCTTGAATTATTACTTCTTTCATTTCTCATTATAACTTTGGAGTCTTCATTAAATCTAGAAGAGATGGTTAAGGGGTTAATAACCGAAAAGATTCATTAAAGCCCCTAAAGTTGTTAGCTTTACAAAAATACAGAGTGATCCAAAAGTCAGCAAACATTTTTAAACTCAATAATACACATATGAATGCAGATAAAAAGATTCTGTTTGGACAGAAACGATTGAAATAAAGTCGAATTTTTTTCAGGATAAATAACGCTAGAATTGTTTGGTTTTGACCAACAGCTGACGTTTTCAGGTTTTCAGATATCAGTTTATCCATATTTTCAGATGATAAGATGTCGGATTAACGGATGTTCAATGTGCCGTCCGTCATTGAGGTCCGCATAAACTAATTTCTGAAACCTGACAACGCCATTTGCTGGTCAAAAACCGAACTTATCTAGCATTAATTTTTTCCTGAAAAATAAATCCGACTTCATTTCAATTGTTTCTGTGCAAACAGTATCTCTTTGTCTGCATTCATGTGCGAAATATTAAGTTTTAAAATTATTCCTGAGTTTTGGATCACCCTGTATAAACATCCCATGACAACATTGTATCAAATACAGAGTCTTTTTAAAAAAGAATTTTAGATGGAAACTGTAGGGGAATACGAGGCAATGTATTGAAGAGGACAGCGTATTCGAAATGTACAGTTTATTCCAAAAGCGTTTTCACTTGCTTGGCAGGAGTTGATCTAAGCGAAGTTGATCGGTTATAAAGTCTAGTTTTGTGAACGAAGATTGTAGAAGTTTAAAATGTACTTAGCTGTCCAGAATGGAAATAGGAATGAGGTTTATGATTGGTGTGGGCGAAATACAGCACTTTTAACTGAAAAAGATTAATCGCTGCTTTTTATTTCAGTAAAATCGATTTTGCAGATGAAATATTTAACTCACTTACTAAAAACAAATATATAAACATATAATAATATCTCAAGAATATTCGATGAGGATTTATCCTACATAAAACGGCAGATGTTTAAATTATTGATGAAAATAGGAACGAAAACTCCACAGGCTGAATTCGAACCGAGAACCTTCGAAGAGCTGAAGTTTCCCGGTTCGAATCCATGCAGTGGAATTTTCTTTCTTATTTTCATCAATAAATATTTAGTTTATTTATTTATTTTTTCTGTATTTCGAACATTGATATTTTTACTTATTAATTTTTAAATTCTGTAACATTTTGATACCGAAATTGTTCAAGCCGCCATATACACTGAGTGAGCATATTATTATAACCACCCTGTCAGTTTCTCGTTGGGCCATCTTTTGCCTTTAATACTGCGGTGATTCTTCGTGGCATTGATTCCACGAGTTGTTGGAAGGTGGTGGGAGGAATCTGACACTATGCCTGATGGATAGCACTGTCTAGTTGTGCTAGATTGGACGGTGGTGGATCCAGCCGTGTGATGGTTCGTTCGGCGTCCTCCCACAAATGCTCATTTAGAGTGAAATCTGGGGATTGTGGGGGCCACCGAAGTCAGGTAAAGTCCCCCTCATGTTCCTGGAACCACCCCTGCACAATACGAGCTCTGTGGCATAGAGTAGCCGTCTCCATTGGGGTACGCCATCAATATGACAGGGTGGACTTGATCGGCGACGATTCGGAGTATGCTGTGCCATCCAGACGTTGTTCAACACGTATTAACGGACCCAACGCATGCTAGGAGAACATTCCCCAAACCACAACACTGCCCGCACCGGCCTGAAGGGTTGTACTCATGCATGCGGGGTCCATGCTTTCGTGCTGTTTCCGTCAGATTCTCAAACGGCTGTCTGCATGATGTAACTGAAATCGTGACTCGTCAGACCACATGATTTGTTTCCACTTGTCCGGTCCTTGTGCTCCTGAGCGAATAGGAATCGTTTCCGCTTGTTGGCTGTAGAAGCAAAGGTGTGCGGACAGGTGATGCTTCGGCTTCCGTATCCCATGCGATGCCGTGTGCGGCGGACAGTGCATTCAGAGACTATTTTGGAGGATCCCTGTTTAAGGTCAGCAGTGATTTGATGTACAGTTGCCCTTCTATTATCCTTTACAGTCGGGACAGTCTCCGTTCTGTCCGTTCATCTGCGGGCGGCCACAAAGCGAACGTTCAGACCCCGTCTTCTGGCTAACCGTCCAGTCTTTAAATACTTAAACGACGGCTGCTCTTCAGCACCCCACGAATGCTGCTGTTTCGCTGATACTCGCTCTTTAGCTCCGAGCACCTACAATCATCCCGCGTTCGAAGGCTGTTAAATCGCGTCGTTTACCTATAGTTGAAGAATGGAACACGTCTACTGTTGTCGACGACACTCAGCTTCCCTTTTTATATTGGTCCTGCCCGCTAGCAACAATGTGGCGACGTCCGTGCCCGCATTTGCAAAAACATGTCAGGTGGTCATAATAAAATGCTCATTCAGTGTATTATGCGTATATTTATATAAGAAAAAGAAAGCCATTACGATATACCGTATAGTAAACAGCGTATTATATACTGCATAAATATATGCTTTCTTCATTCAGGGTGAGTTTATTAAAAGTGACCCGGCGCGAAATACTGCGCAGTAAGTTTTCAAATGAGTTGTCATTCATGTGATATTGCGCAGTTGATATTACGCAGTGAATAGAATGACTTCGGTGTGCACGGTAGTCGTTTGTGCGAAGTGGCGAAAATAGTGTTATCTCTGCAATAGCGCACTTTTGTAGTAGAGCATTATGCACGGCATGGGTCATGGAAACAGTGTGCAGATGAGTTTAAAATTAAGCTTCAAGTTGGTGCTGTGCCTGCGAAACCTTCTGATAAGAGTGCAATGCAAAACTTAATTGCGAAATGGCATGCAACGGGATCAGTACTGAATGCAAAGAAAGTGCGCAAAAGGACGATTTGTGCGACAGCAACCACTGCTGCTGCTGAAGAACACATGCTACGCAGTCCCAAAACTTCATCACGGCAGCTGTCTCAGCAGCTGCGTTTGTCTCAGTCAAGTGCAATGAAGATCATGAAATAGGATTTACACTTACACCCCCTTCAAAATGACCACTGTGCATTAGTTGCATGATGTGGAAAGTTGGCCAGGGTTCAGTTTGGTGAATGGTTTCTGAGTACCATTGCTCCGGAGGTGCTGTAGGACGGTTACGTGTTCATCTCAGATGTAGCGTAGTTCCATCTGTCCGGTTACGTCAACTCACAGAAATGCGCTACGGTTCTTCCGTCAATCCGCATGTGTTCATGGAGTGTCCACTGGATCCAAAAAAAATTGCAGTGCGGTGTGCTGTCTCCGCTACCGCATTATCCCTGTGTTCAATGAAACTGTGAATAGTGACCGTTATGTGCACAACATCTTCAACGTGTTTGCCGCACAACTTCTGATGACGAGCGTGCCAATGCTTACTTTCAGCAAGATGGTGCAAATAGCCCATTCTGCACACGCAACACTTGACCATATTCGAGAAGTGTTCCCACCCGAACATGGATCAGTCGAGGAACAGAACAGCCCAGGCTATCACGCTCGCCAGACCTAATGATCTCCCATTTCTTCCTCTGGGATGCACTGAAAGGTTTGGTCTACCAGAACAATCTGCGCACAATCGCTGTCATTCAACAAAACGTCCAGGCAGCCATTCAGGGCATTCCAGCGGAAACTCTTGCTCGTGCCTTCAGGATCATGTGGACACGACTTCACACGTGCCTCGAGGTCAAAGGAGGACACTACCAGCATCCACTCGAGATTATTTGCACTGACCCTTGATCATTGTTATCTCTTTTCATGCTCATTTTTACACGTTGTTCACCGGACCACTTTTAAAAAACTCACTCTCTATATAAGATACTGTATTGTTATACATTATTTTTTCCCGTCATGGATGAGAATACAATATTTTTGCCAATACGTTATTTTTTAAGGATAAACCCAGAAGATACTGTATTTCATTTCGAAATATTGGTAGCTATAGGGGAAAATATCTTCGCATTGAATGATGGCTACAGCTGCCATTTTTTGAGGGCAAGAGGAAGGCAATCCTATACTGCTACTCATCGAAGTGCGCCGTTTTTGCCCGACTTGTTATTGTATAACGATGGTAACGAGTTGTTGCGTGTTTAGATGTATTGTATAACAATGGGATAAGTTCAGAGCCATGGGTCTCGATGCCCTCAAAAGATGGCGGATATTCAATGTTTATGTTTTGATATTTCTCTCTATTCCCTATGAAATACCATAATAGATTTATACATTATATATTATTATTTTGTTAAACGTGCAGAAAATTTAAAGTTAATTTTCTACTACTGATTATATCATGAAAAACATCTGACGATTTAATTCGTGTATTCGCCATTATATTGTTGAGCGTGCGTTGCCGACTTATCGTTTACTTTGTTGTGTAGTTTTCACGTTATTATACAGCATTTCTGCTAAAATAATAATAATAATAATAATAATAATAATAATAATAATAATAATAAT
>JAHWFO010095526.1:0-10348 GCA_023313115.1 Rhysida immarginata | reverse complement strand
CGAAATGGCAAAACAAATCTCCTGGGCTGAATCCGCGACGTTCAGTTCCAACGACTCCGACGAGCCGACGTTCGAAAAGTTACTTGAGGCTAGGACGGGATGAGAACGTAAAGGCAAAAAGTTTATTCTCACGCACCGGCTCCTCGCACTCCCAGCATAACTCTCCGCACTATTGTCGCTGTCCGAATTCGGGCTGGAGACATTTTGAAAAGCTAGTAGGGACGGCTGTCGCTTTTCATTCTCCCACGTTGCTTTGGTAGCCTGCTCGCTCAACAAATTCCGAACGGAGCCGCCTTTTTCTGACCGTACAGCTTGGTGCCAAAAACTCCCTCCACGATTTGGAAAATCCCGCTCGAGACCCTCCTTCTCACGCACTTTTCTGCGCATTTTCCTCTTCCTCTTTTTACGACGCTCCTGCTTCGGAAAGTGTTAGTTCATTCCGTCCAGAAGGCGATGACGTCATCCTTGAGCGGCAGCGCGCGCATGCGTCAAGTTGCTCCCTCTCAGCTCAGCTCATCGAGGAGGAGAGGAGATATTAAGTGAGGCGCTCCGTTCAAAAGTGAGGCGCTCCGTTCAAAAGTGAGAGTTTGTAGATTTTAGTATCCAAAATACTTTACCATAAATAACTATTTTACTATAAGCGTGTTTAATAGATTAAACTAATCGTATTGTATACGATGTATTAGTAAAGATTTCTGAAATAAATTCCTTTTTCTGTTTTGAGTCTGACGAGTTTTATCCTTCGAGAGCGATCACCCGAAATAAAAACACTTTTTTAGTATTTTTATTAAAAAAAAAGGGCACAATAATAATTAGTAAATTCACTATTTAAAGAAGATCTTCAGTTTTCCTGTTACTAGTTTTCACCATAGTTTCTTTGAGTCTATTTGAGTCTCCAGTTTCTTGGTTCCATTGGAATGTTTTAACTTAACCTTGGCTGAACCCATAACTTAAAATAAAGAAAAGTAAAAAATTTTAATCTTGTATTTTATAATACGGGTTTTTGTGTTAATTTAGACATTTTTTTATCTGAACCTCATATGAATTTTATAATACAAAAAGTTTGTTTTTCAGAATAATAAGCATCAGTGAAAATATTTTTTTTGATTCGAATCAATTACCTCATAATAAAAACAATTCAGTGTTTGTATGCCCTGAAAGTGCTTGTGTTTACATAATTGTCACCACTTCGCAAACTTAATGAATAATCGCCATTTTTTTGCATATGTATATTAATTTTATTTGCTCATATTCAGCACAATTAATAAATTGCTTATATAACTCAAATTTTCTCCGCATTAAAAACGGATAATCTTGTCAGTAAAATTAAGTAAAATTTTATTATTCTTATGACTTAATTTTTCAAGGATAAAACTCGTTAGACTGAACCAGAAGAATTTTTTTTTTACTAATACACAGTATACGTTAGGATTAGGTTAATCTAATAACCACGCTTATGGATAATACATTGGATACTAAATTTCTGAACAAACTCATGTTTAAACGGAGTGCCTCACCCTCATCTGTCTTCAGAAGTTCTTCAAATGGTGAATTAATAAAAACTCTGTTATTGCGGGCTCTTTTTATTTTAATAAAAGCTTTAAATAACTTTAATTGTTAAAAACACACTTTAACGCCATCTATTAGTAAAGTTTTCATATAAATATTAAATTAATTAATTGCCACTAATTAATCAATTATTTAGTTTATTTTTTTTAATTGATTCATATATTGTCATCAAGAGTAAGTGTGTAAAATTTCAAGTCAGTCGGTTAATAGGTAGTAGCTTTAATATGGATTACAAAATTCCACCCAAACAAACAGATGTCAAATTAAAGAAATGTGTAAAAATAAATTGAAATGGTTGAACGGTATATTCCCACAGGCCTCCACTTTGACATAAAAAGAGAAAAGAAAATGAAACAAAATGTTTGGGGGAAAGGGGCATAAAAAACCCTTATAACTCAAGAATGCATACGTACAGACAGAATTTTTTTCGAACAGATGGGGGGGGGGGGATCTATCCCTGTACAGACGGAATCTTCGCTCGCTCGAAGGATAAATAAAACTCTTCACACTCAAAACAGAAAAGGGAAGCTTTACTAATACATCATATACAATAGGATTAGTTTAATCTATTAAACACGTTTATGGTAAAATAGTTATTTATGGGATAGTATTTTAGATACTAAACTCCACACACTCTCACTTTCGACGTTCACACACTCTCACTTACTTCTTATCTCCTTCTCTGAGCTGAGCTGAGAGGGAGCATTGAGCAACTTGACGCATGCGCGCGCTTCCGCCCGCTCAGAGATGACGTCATCGCCTTCTGGACGGAATGAACTAACACTTTCCAACTCAGGCTCTAAGCCAACGCCACCTAGAGAGAAACGCAGAATCCACGTATTCTACGAGCGGATAAATTCCCTGCTCCCGACCAAGTGCGCATGCGTGTGGACATAAAACTTTTCTTCAAACTCCGTCAGATTTTACCTGAACAATCCAATCGATTGTCGCCGCCGTACGAAGACGAAGCACACCGTAACCATTTCTAATTTGAGTAAATCAATAGTGATAAAGATTTATTGTGTAAATAAGTGGAATCTACTGTAGTGACGCAGAATAAGCTAAGTAGTCCATCTACGAGAGCTTAACAACAACAACAACCATTTCTATTCATGAATCTTATTTTTTTTGTCTTTTAATTTTTCACCTTTTTATAAATTTATTAAGAATCTGTTTATACTAATAAATAACCAATGCTTAAATGGTAGTTTTTTAAAATTTACTGAGTTACCCTTTTTGCTTTATAGAAATTATTTAATACAGTATTAATTATCTATTTCAGTGAGCATATAATTTTTAAACGCTCAATTTTATTTGTGTTTTTCATGTTAAATATGTGTTAAAAAGTATAATTTTTTAATTTTGTATATACATTTTTAGCATTGCAGGGGATAACTCCTAAAATGCTTCAAAATGTGTTTCGCAACGATAGATTTGAAACTTTTGAAACGACGTAAAATTATAAATTTGTTTTTAGTGTTATAATTGAATTTTTTTGTTAAAATTCGCCCTATTTCAGGGAAATAGATAGTTAATTTTGTGAGACCTTGCATAATTACGAAAAATAATGAAAACTATTACAGCCTGCAACCCCCCTCCTTCCAGGGGACTAGCTGATGAAACCTATTACATGTATTTCTCTACTCTCTTGTGATGTAGTGATAATTGTTAAAAATTCAAATTTAAAAAACTAAATGATCAAAGTTGCAGGTTTTTGAACAGAAAAATATAAATAATTTGCGCAGTATGTTTCTTGAATTGCAAAGATCTTAAAATCTTCTGAATTTGGCTATATGAAAATGATATTTTGGAATTTGCTTATAGGTTATGTCAAGAACAGATGAAGGGTGGGCGGCGAGTATGTATCATATATTAGCATAACGAATGAATTTTGCAAAATCTATTTTTAAAAAATAAATATTCGCTAACTTTAATATGTAATAGTTTATAATAAATTCACTTTCTCCAAAATCTATTGTCCCAATCAATTTCTAACGTTCATTTAAAGGGATCGTATTTGTTTCAAATTTGTTTTTCTCTCTCCCAAATATGTATCAAAAACCTTTTGAGAAATAAAATCTTGGAAAACAGAGTTAAAATACAAAAAAAATTTATTTTATAACAATGTAAAAATATACATCAATAATTAAAATTAAAAGATGCCTAGAAAGTGTGACAATATAGCTCGTATAACAGGAAAAATAAAAGTTTCTATAAAGCAAAAAGGGTAACTCAGAAAATTTTAGAAAACTACCATTTAAGTATTGTTTATTTATTAGTATAAACAGGTTTTTAATAAATTTAAAAAATTTGTTAATGCTCGTTATCCAACGATAAAAGGGTTTTAAGCATCAAAATGTTACAAGGGCATTCGTCCTACTGCCCGATTGTCTTTCTGCCCGACTCATTAATATTGCGAACTTGCTGCCCGACAGTCCTGCTGCCCGACTCACCTAATCACTAGTTAAAAAGGGTTTTTCCCAAGTACTTGATACATCGATACATCGACACTTAGCCGAAATGATATCGGGTTGTTGTATGGACGTTGGTCCTATATTAGGCAGCAATTTCAAAAAGTCACTTTTAAAAGTGTCAATGAAGCGTTATTTTAATCTCCTTTTCACCAAAAAAACGAAACTAGTTTTCTAGAAAAAAGAAACACGTTACATTAACTATAGAGTTTTATTAATATTAAAAACTGTTCCTTTCACAAAAAATTATACATTTTAGAGATTACACATCGTCATTGTGGTACTTTATTGCATCCAAAAATTCCTTTAAATTTCTGACTCCGGTGTCGTATTCATTGAATAGTCGCTCTAACCTGTCGTTCAATTTTTGGTAGGTGCGATTCTTCTTTGGTGGAGGAGCTCCAGCTTTTACCAAGATCCGCACGTTTTCCATTTCACTTTGCTGACCTTGCAGCACTTCTATATATTCGAATATGTTGGCATGTGTTTTCCCGGTTGCTTGTTTTAAGCTGTTGTGCCATCCTTCCACATGGTTTGTCGTCCTGGCATCGAAGTTGCCGTAATGGTTCCACATTTCGCGGGGAAATAAAGAGTTCCCATCTACCCACGTATTCACAACATAATCCATGAATGCTCGCACTTCAGACATTTCGGGAGCGTCTTCCATGATGATCATCCAAGCATCGTCTATCGCATACAGAGGCACAAACGGCAATGCTTTTACCCTCCGAACCGCTCGCTTCACGTCTACGTTTTCCCTACACAAAACAATCATAAGCTATTATGTTACAGCTTATTTGTGATTTGGGCTTCATGGCCCCTGTGGGGACCTAAGAGCCTTATCCAGTTTTTCGTGTATATTAGCTAAATTGTTTAGTAAACTACTATAAGTATTCAATTTTTCATATTTCTAACCCTTTTAGTTCAAACATTATAGCTGTGTTAGTGTTTAGGGCCCCTGCCAGGGCCCCAGAGGACTATGTAAGTTTTAGTGTATGAGAGGAAAAATTTTAAGTAACACACCATAAATATGAAAGAATTCAGATTTCTGGATTTCCAGTTCAAACGTTATAGCATGATTTGTGACTGAAGGCTCAGGACCCCTGTCGAGACCTTAAGAGCCTTATTCCAGTTTTTAGTGTTTATTAACTAAAGTTTTAAGTAATTTTCTATAAGTAAACAAATTTCAGATTTCTAGACCTTTTCCTTTAAAAGTTGTAGCTTTGCTTGTGTTTGGGGCCTGTGGGGCTCTGCTGGGGCCTATATTACTTTTTTTGTAAATTTGCAATATTTTTTTAGTATCACACTATGAATATACAAAACTTCAGGTTCCTAGGCCTTTCCGTTCAAATGTTATAGCTTCATTTGTATTTGGTTCCTCGAAGCCCCTGGCGGGGTTCTAGAGGCTTATATCAGCTTCCTTCTACAAACTCATGACAAAAATCCTGCAATATTCGATTTTGTGCGCGCGCTTCTACATTTAAGCGATAGTTATAAAATATATGTTAGGGTTACGACTTTGAAACTATATTGAATGGATTCTACGACTGTTGTTACATAAGAAAAAAATAAGCAGGAAAAATAAACATTTTATTTCTTACAAACTTAGAAGAAATGAAAAAGCAGGTGTGTGACAAAAGTTCTGCAACACGTCAATCTTGTGACAAAAGTCCTGCAACACTGCAATTAATAATGAGTATAACGACCCTTTGCTTTAAGTATCGCTTCGATTCTCTTAGGTATTGACTGCACAAGTGCCTGGCATTCATGTTCAGAAATTTCTGACCAAGCATGAAACGTTTTGGGCTTCATTTCGTCGATGGTCTTTGGGAAGGTTGGCTTAATTTTTTTCTTTATTATATCCCACATCCTTTCGATGGGATTTAGGTCTGGAGAGTTTTCAGGCCAGTCCAAAACTTCAATTCCCATGTCTTCAAAGTACTGTTTGGTTGTGTGTGCTGGTGCACCATCTTGCTGATAAATGTACTGTCCATCAGGGAAGTAATAATCAGCGGTAGGCAAGAGATGTTCATCCATAAAGTTGATGTAAACTGATGTAAAAGGTTCCGTATAACATGAGTCCAGGGGCAAATTTTACTGTCTTGGAAATGCAATTCTTCCCCCTTTTTACGGAGAACTTTTCTTCTTCCATCCTGAAACAAGCAAACTCGTCGCCATTGTTCAACAGTCCAGCTGCGATATTTGTAACACCAGTCCATTCTTTTTTCCTTCATTTCAGCCGTAAAGAGTGGTTTCGTTTATGAAACTCAAAAGCCATACTTCATTTCTACGAGACGTCGTCTTGTCAATCTTTCGAACACATTTACTTTAATAATGGTGGACCATTCTTGAGTTATCATGGCAGCAGTCTTCGTTCTAGCGGTTTTCACAATACTCCTTAGTACATTGTTTTGGGCTTTTGTTGTCTTTCTGGGACGATCCGGTCGCAATCTCACATCACTTTTCCTAGTTTCTTTGTAAGTGTTAATAATTCTTCCAACAGTTGAACGATGAATACCAACAAACTTTGCTATATCGCAATGGGAGATGCCTTGGTGACTTTTTTCAATAATTAATTTTCTAATTCGCTCGACACTGGCAGGCATGTCTTAAGGTGCGTTCCCATAGCTCGCTTGGAGCGTGAAGCTTGAAGCTTTAAGCATATTGCGTGTGATTTTTCAAGCTCACGCTATCCTAAACACCAAGCTGATATGCGCTAGTTGCGTGAAGCAAGAGGATTTTCAAGCTGCTTTTTACTTCAAGCGTACATCTAGCTCAGTTTGATTTTAAAGCAACTTGCTGCTTGGAAATGACCGAGGCACATGCGCACTACACACATTTCCCTGATGACTGCAATGGATGCGTACATTATAGTGTGAATATAAAGGAGAAAAGGGAAGAAAGAATTCCGCGATTTGTATTAGTTTCTTTTTTTCCTTTGTATTCATGATTTCTTTGAAGAAAATCTTCATTTTATTATTATTTCTTCTTTGAGTATTATAGTATGGTTTTAAAATTTTTTATTACTAATTTATTAATATTTATTTCTTTTATTTTATTTACTTAATTTAATTTATTTATTATTTTATTAATTTATTTATTTTATTTATTATTTATTTGTTTATTTATTTTATTACATTTAATTGAGTTTATTTTATATAAGTTTTAATTTGTTATTTTATATTTCTTTTTATTTTATTATCATTTTATTTTAATTTATTTTATTATATTCATTGATTATACAGCGTCGAATCACTGAATTATGACCGCCACGTAGGTATATGTAAATACGGTTGGGCTCATTCACAGGGGGGGGGGTGCGGATAAACCTGCCTGTTGGAAGATATATAAAGGTGATTTCAGAGGAACATTTCGTACAGCAGTCGTCGCCGTCATGGGTAAAGTATGCGACCTAACAGGCCTTGAAAATGGTATGATCATTTCGGAAACCGCAGTTTTCGTGAACTGTTCGTGTAGTGCCATAGTGAAGTTATACAATGAGTGGAAGAATGGACAAGATGTTCATTCCAGGCGTAGAAACTGTAGAGGACTATGAGCCATTAATGAACGGGGTGAGCGGCGCTTGCGACGATAGTTACATGACCATCATGACAGCCAAATGAACAAGGAATGCACCAAGAACTTATCGAAAACAACTGTGAAATGCACCGTGCTGCGTCTTAGCCTTCGCAGCAAACGTCTGGTTCCAGTACCCATTTGACAAGTGTGCAACGCAAGAAACGACGTTCGTTTGCATTGATGTACTGGAAAAAGGTTGCATTTTCCGATGAGTCGCATTTTCTACTGCATCGTATCGATGGGCGCTCGTGTATCCGCCGGGAGACATCCGAATACTAACTGACCGAAACCATTGTTGGGCGGCAACAAGCTGGAGGAGGCCGTGTAATGGTCTGGGGCATGTTTTCTTGGCATGTTTTGGGTCATTACTGGAAAGTACCATCAATAGCTGTGCACATTTATCCATCGTTGCCGACCAGGTGCATCCCTACATGGCAACTGTGCATCCTGCGAATGATGGCATCTTTCAACAGGATATGCCACATGCCACTTGGCCAAAATTTGACGTGTATGGTTCGAAGCGCATGAGGATGAATTCCACTTACTACCCTGGCCTCCAAACTTCCCAGATCTTAATCTTTGCGAGGATTTGTGAGAACATCTGGATCGACACGTCAGGCTGCGAGACCCTCCACCACGGAATCCTCATGAGTTCGTGATGCTCTGCTGTTCGCATGGACACAGATAGCTGTTGCCACCTTCCAAGCACTCATTGATCTATGCCCCGTCGCCTAGCTGCTGTTTTGGCTGCAAAAAGAAGCTATTCGGATTGTTATGTATGTGGTTATAATTCAGTGACTCAATCCTGTATATAATATTCATTAATTTTATTTTATTCCATTAAATTTTTATTGAATTTATTATATTTATTTGTTATTTTACTAGTCTTTTTATTAATTTATGTATTATTTATTTATTACTTAAGTTTATTTATTTAATTAATAGGTTTGTTTATTTAAATTTAGTTGTTTTTATTTTATTTATTTTATTTTATTTTATTTATTTATTCCATTTTTTGCAGCCTCATCGAAAATATAAATAAATATCACATTTTGCTAAATTGGAAATATTTTACCCGTTTTTACAAAATTTATTTATTTATTTATTTACAAAGACAGAACAATAAATTGGCAATAATCATAATACAACAATATAAAAGAAAAATCAAATAAGATAAATTCAGTAATTTTTGTATCAAAATACTTTTTAGATTAATTAGCAATAACTTTTTAAAATTAAATTCCTTTTCAGTAACAACCACGGTCTATAGATATTATGGTCATCGAGCTCCATTGTTAAAATGAAGCTAAAGTTTCTAGCTCCCGGTAGGGCGGGAACTCTATTGAAAAGTGGCGCTGCATGTACAATCTGCCCAACTGCGCCTGCAGCGCCACCCTATCGGCAGACAGAAACATTACTTTCGTATTCAGTTTCAATGAAAATCTCTATTGCAGGTTGCGGTCGGGAATAGTGCGATCTATTTTCCTTAGCTTCTGGCGCGATCTGGCGAGATGTTTTCCTTAGCTTCCGAACAAAATGGAAAATGGCCGAAGCTCGATAACCATGAATATCTATAGACCGTGGTAACAACTAAAGTTTTCGTGCATTGAAGGCGTCATGTTTTTTGAAATTCACGCCTGCGATTTCTCGCGAGACACGTTAGCTATGGGATAGCTTCAACGCTAGCTTGGCTTTTCAAGCTGAACTTTTCAAGCCATATTTTTCTAGCGAGTAAAATTTGCTGCAAAGCTCAAGCTTCGCTTTAAAAATGGGAACGCACCTTTAGCCAAGATGAAAATCAATGTCCTTATGAGTGAATTGGTGACAAAAAAAAACTTTCTATGCAAACAGGTGATCCCATTATCATTTGTGAGATAAGTAATATTTTAAAGAGTTGTTTAACGATAAGAATTAATATTATTATGGCGTAAAATCATTATTAATTGCAGTGTTGCAGGACTTTTGTCACACACCTGCTTTTCAATTTCTTCTAAGTTTTTAAGAAATAAAATGTTTAAATTTCCTGCTTATTTTTTTCCTATGTAACAATAGTCGTAGAATCCATTCAATGTAGTTTCAAATTCGTAACCCTAACATATATTTTATAACTATCGCTTAAATGTAGGATCGCGCGCACAAAATCGAATGTTGCAGGATTTTTGTCATGAGGTTGCATATTGGGTATATTTTTTAGAACCAAACTAAAAATATACAAAATTTCTGGTTTCTAGACCTTTCCGTTCAAAACATATAACTTAATTTGTATTTGAGTCTTCGGGGTCTTCTGGTGGCCCCATAGGCCTACATCACATTTCTTGTATATTTGCTATATTTTTTTATACCATACGATAAATATACAAAATTTCAGGTTCCTAGGTCGTTCCGTTCAAATGTTATAGCTTCAATTGTATTTGGGACCTCCGGTGAGGCCCTAGTAGCTTATATCACTTTTCTTGTATATTGGTTTTATTTTTAAGAACCGCACTACAAATTTACGAAATTTCAGGATTTTTGCCCTCTTTGTTCAAAAGAAAAAAAAGAACCATGAAACTCATACAAGGGGCCCCTGAGGGACCCAAGAGGATTCGCTATATTTTTCGCACCGTCCTCTTTATAGGGCCTACGTGTGTAGAAAATTTCAAGCCTCTAGGTCAATCCTTTCAAAAGTTACGAGCAGTAGCGGGAGGATTCGCTATACTTCAAATAGAGTTCTTTAAATTCTGACGGCA